>JARFJB010001942.1:3159566-3162066 GCA_036346205.1 Vesta saturnalis
ACCACACCACACACCCACACACCACCACACACCACACCACACACACACCACACTCACACACACCACACACCACACACCACACACCACACACTCACACCCACACCCACACACACCACACCCCACACCCACACACCACACCACACACCACACACCACACACCCACACACCACACACACCACACACCCACACACCCACACACCACACACACACACACACACACACACACACCCACACACCACACCCACACACCCACACACCACACACCACACCTCACACCCCACACACACACACCACACACCACACCCACACACCCCACACCTCACACACACACCACACCCACCCACCCACACACCCACACACCACACACTCACACACACACCACACACCACACACCACACACCACACCCACACACCACACACCCACACTCACACACCCACACCCCCCACACACCACACCCACACACCCACACCCACACACACCCACACACCCACACACCACACCCACACCCCCACACACCCACACACCCACACACTCACACACGCACACACACGCACACACACACACACACACACACACACACACACACACACCCACACACCCACACACCACACACCACACACACACACACCACACACCACACACCCACACACACACCACACCCACACCCACACCCACACCACACCCACACTCACACACCCACACACCTCAAACGAAAACGCAAAACCAAACGCAAATGGAAACGAAATGCTAACGCACACATATCAAGGCAAATGCAAATGCAACGCACGTACAAACTCAAACAAGAACCCGAACACGAATGTAAATGCGATCGCAAACACCAACCCAAATACAACAGCAAACGCAAACGCAAACGCAAACGAAAAAACGCAAACGCAAACGCAAACGCAACGCAAACGCAAACGCAACGCAAACGCAGCAAATGCAAACGCAAATGCAAACGCAACGCAAACGCAAACGCAAACGCAATGCAAACGCAAACGCAAACGCAACGCAAACGCAAACGCAAACGCAAACGCAAACGCAAACGCAAACGCAAACTCAAACGCAAACGCAAACGCAAACACAACGCAAACGCAACGCAAACGCCAGTAAAAGCAAAGACAAACGCAAACGCAAACGTAAACGCACACGCAAAAACGCACGCAAATGCAAACGAAAATTTAACGCACCCAAACACACCCAAACGCAAACGCCAAGGCAACAAACGCAAATGCAACGCTCACTCAAACTGAAGCAAAACCGGAACACGAGATAAATGTGATCGCAAACATACCCAACCAACCCCAATCACTAACGTAATCGTTAGTACTCAGCAAACCTAAATAATATTTATAAAGCTTGAATCAAAATATCTCAATAACTACATGTGCTCAAGGAATTTGAAATAGTTATATTTTTCTTCTAACGATGTTGATAATGGTAGTTAATATAAATGAGGTAGATGGGTTGAATTACCTTCGCAATTACGTACAGAATCTTACTCCATTTATGAAACAACTAATAGTGACAAAGATTATTCAATTAATACCGATTTTTCAGAAAGTTCAAGTTTCAGAGACATTTTAAAACATTTAGCTTTGAAATTGATCTTAATAGTCATCAACAAAATACTGCATGGAAATATCAAGCGTAATACTAGCAGCCTCCAATAATAGAAGCTTTTACTAATTGGATTAAACTTTGTTAGCTTCATGTGGCGAACAAAAATATGGAAAAAGGATCAAGAAATAGAATAAGAAAATACTTTTTAAATCCGACTTTGTTATTTATATTATTTTGTTATACTATATTTCATTTTTAATACGTATTAAAATTTTTTGACTTTATGTTGACAAACGAGTTGTATCTCCGTTTTTATTTTTAACACAATATTCTAATTTATTAGTCATTGGGTAGTCTCAAAAATTACTTATCTATATTTGAATAACTTAATTCTGTCCTACGACTCTATTAAGGATTTACTAGGGTTTGAAATTTTCTTCAAAGGTAATAGAACAATATGTTTTTTTGTTACACTATGAGATGGAGCATTTTCATCGAAATACCACTAATACTTCCAAAAATAGATATTTTTTAAAATAATAGCAATAGTATTGAGTATTGAGTATTGAGTATTGAGAACACGGTCGGTTCTAGAAAAGTATGCCTCTAAGATTCGGAGGAACCGTTCCAGCTAAATTATACGAACCTAAAGTTAGCACAGCAATTGCAGTGCACTCGTTTGAAACCTATGTGATAATTTGGGGCTAATTTGATGTTAATTTGTTACCACAAAAAAATTAGTGCATCTATCCTTAAGTTGAGGACTGTGCCTGCTTAACATAAAGTTAGCACAGCCAACGTACAAGTACTTAGCTGACAATTGTATGAAATTCATAATTTGGTGCTACTGTTTTACCCTGTACTGAAATTTGTTACTCGTAAGTTCTATGAAGACCACGGAAATGATGATTAATATATTATAATTCGGTGCTAATT
>JARFJB010001942.1:3167066-3169566 GCA_036346205.1 Vesta saturnalis
CACAGTCTACACATTCCAAAAAATATATTTGACACCACTTTGCACAGACATTTCACACATATATATATATATATATATATATATATATATATATATATATATATATATACACACACACACACACACACACACACTCACACACACAGACACACACCACCACACATACACACAACATTCACACACACACACCACAAGTAATCACATCAAAATTATTGACACACACACACACACACACACACACACACACACACACACATACACACACACATCACACACACACACACACACACCACAATACACACACACACACACACACACAATCACACACACCTTATAACACACACACATCAGACACACACACACAACACACACACCACACCACACACACACACACACACTCACACACCACACACACACATCACACACACACATACACACACAGCACACACACACACACACACACACACACCACAAACACACACCTCACACACACACACACACACCATGATTTCCATGACACACCCAAAGATGTTATGACACACACACACACACACCACACACACACACACACCACACATAATATACACACACATCGTTCTGATACACACCACACACCAACACACACACACACACACACACACACACACACACATACACACACACACACACCACACACACACACACACACACACACACACACACACCACACACACACACACACACACACAGTCCAACAGTTTGATCACACACACACACACACACACACACACATTTTGACACACACACACACACACACACCAAATTCACACACACACATTATATCACATCATACATGGCACACACACACACACACACACACCCAAACATACACAACACACACACACACAACAAATTTCCAACACACATACACACACCGATACACACACACACCACACGTTCCATTATATTACGCACACAACCACACACACACACACATAACACACACACACCAAACTTTAGGTGCGTAACGATGGCACACTTTAACACACACACACACACACCACCACACACCAAACCGTTTAATATCAACAATTACATCATCCGAGCCATCATCTGCGAAATAGTGCCCCAATGCTTAATCCAAACACACAATGAATATCCCACACGGATACATTCATTATATAACACTGCTCTTCACCACTGACTGAAAAACAACAAGACAATGATTTTAGGTGTGCACACACTGGTAACACACATATTTCAACACACACACTGTTATTTAACGAAATAAAAATATACACACACACACACACACATACACACACTTATTTAACACACATGGTCCTACTGATACAAAAGTGAGATAATGATTATATCACACACGCTATTACACCTTTAGAGGTCAATATTAGAACACACATTCACACACTCATTTACACACCAACTATGTACATTACACAACTTATCCATATTTACACTAGACAATTATCTTAATTGGACACACCTAAAATAATAATGAACACAGGGTACACACACACATAAAGACACACACATTCACACACCCACAATTTCTCAAAGCTATTGAAAGGTAGTATCTGATACACACACACTTCCAAACACATTATTCTGTTATTTCTAAATCGCACACTCAAAACACACACATTTCACCCATATCCAATATTTTGGATCAAATTGAAAATCATAACACACAATTTTCATTTGTCAAACACATTTGACATTCTGAATCACAAGTACACAAGCTTGAATACACGGATTTAGAGGTAACAGAAACCCATAAACACACTTAGAGGACTGAACTTACTGTGTAACAAATCTTGATAATAAAATTATTAATGCTTTTAATTCCAAACCATCCATTATGAACCAAGGTGTTTCACGAGGATCAATATTGGGACCACTCATTTTCTTGTTATATTCTAATGATTTATGGAAAGCGTCGAAATACAATATACCTATCAATTCGCGGACGACACATCTTGCATTTTTTCAGCCTCTAATATTCAAGAGTTATCACAATCAGCTTCAAGCATTACATATAATACAGTTAATTGGTGTGAAAATAACTTATAAAAGTTAAATGAAGAAAAACTAGGTGTAGTTATGTTTGATGATAAATTAGATAGATCATTGTAAGTGCGATTGAAAAATGAATCAATAGCTCAACAAGAAGAAATACGATTTCTAGGTATTACTCTGGATAATCGGTTGAAGTGATTTAACTATTGCATTCAGTTGCGAAAGAAATTAAGTTCAATTTGTTACTTAATAAGGCGTTTGAAATCACAAGCATCCATTGCTGTTATAAAGAAGTTTTATTGTAATGTCCAATCCCCACTTTATGGTATTCACTCAAGTTCTGACAAAAGACAAAAAAATATTACATTGTGGTGTACAACATGCACTTCAGCTAAAAATTATTTCACACACTTAAAATATTAACGGTTCCACACATATACACAGTTATGTGAACACACAGCTCAACACCTTTTGTTAGAACACA
>JARFJB010001942.1:3177066-3242066 GCA_036346205.1 Vesta saturnalis
AGAATAAATCAATTCTTTAAAAATTACTAATTTTCTATGAATTAGAAATATCGTTTCAATTTCTCTAAAGAAAATCCCTTTCGTATAATGTTCCTTTAAATCTCATAGAAAATAAAATATAGATTCCTGTAATCCATTTTCATAAATATGAAATTGTCAACCTTCGTAAAAGAGTCAAAGGAAAACACGCCACTAGAAATATTCATTTCATCCACACCTGAATGTACGAGCATTTTCATGCTTTATTTTTTGCATAATTAAAAGCAATTATTGTGAAACCTTGAAATTCCAGATTGCTAAATAAATTAAAGAAATATTCGAACTTCATTTTAAACAGTAGATGTTAATAACACCTGCTGACCTAGTGACCGACATATAATGTCATTGCACTCGTAGAAGCGCGCTATCAGTCGTGTAGTATTGATTTTTATTGTTGTGAGTGGACTTTATTTATTGACCGAATTGGTAATTGTAGGGTATAGAGCGCGCGTAGTCCAAGGTTGTTCTGTTATTTGTATCATTCAGAATTCTTAAAATTCTCTGGTCAGCCAAACGAAATTTCTTCAGTTTCTGAGAAGGAGGTGGAATCTGCTTATCAAGACAATTATCCATTATGGTCTATGTAAATTCCTAGTTGTTAGAAATCAACACATCAACTTATGTTAATGGATTCTTGGAATTTTTGTATTAAATTAGAGGGAAACTCAAGATATTGTACCTTATCGCCTACGTAAATACGTAGTGGTATAAAAAATAAGCGTTGCTATATTAATTTTCTAAAAGATCAATATAGGCGTTAAAAATATTTTTCTAAAAGGATTAAAAATTGATGGAAGAAGCAACAGACATGATGTTTTTTAATACGCACAAACGAACTGGTCTGGGAGTGAAGCGGCCGTGGCGAACTTGCAGTGGCGAATCGGCCGCGGCGAAACGCCGTGAGCTCCATAGGTGTGTCACGGACCCTTCACAACTAATGCTCTTATTAACTTGTGTTATAAATCCTACACTCCTAATGCAGTTCATACGTGTGTCTCCGGTCGTCCAATGTTAACGTTCTTATTAACTTTTCTTATAAATTGTATATAGTTATTGCTCATTCATATCAAGTGCACCAGCCGATAGCAATTTTAGAAAAAAGGTTATGAGCAATGTTTAGTTTCTCAAGGTGTACTTTTTTCAAAATTTAAAAAAATGTCAAGGTCATCCTACAGCTACATCAAGCTTAATTTTTAAATGACAGCCCTATTATTTATTATTTTATTGAGTAGGACTTTTTTCCGACTTCAATATGTAAAATAAGTGATATATTGCATAAGCACAAGTGCCTGAAACTGATACCGATTGTTCTCAGTTATTTAAACATCCCGAAGTTGTTGTCAAACGATATACCACTTTTTATGTCTTTTTAAGCCAGAAAAAGGTGCTATTCAATAAAGTTATAAAAAATAGGGGTTGTCATTAAAAAACCAAAACTTGACGTAGCTTGCGGTGAAAGAGTAACCCTAAACAAATTTTCTTTGCCACTAAAGTACACATTCAGTGATTAAACTTTGCTCCCAGAATTTTTGTTCTAAAATTCGCTGTTAAGCCGTTATTGACCGGAGCGGTTAAGTTAGGATACATGGTGTATTTGTATACATGTCTTCTGGGATCCGATTATTGAAAGCATTCGCAGAAGTGGCGAATACCAAAAGCTTAAAGTTTTACATATATTTGCGCATTCTCATCTATTTCCAGCAACTTCAAGATTCAGGTGGACAGCACTTTGTTTTAGTGTAATACTCATTGTTTAACTAATCAAACAACATTTATTAATGCTGGTGACATACATCATTTTTTTTATTTCACTTTTTTAATGTGGTTATATATAATTCAATGCACTCTGTGCATAAACTTTTTCCTTGAATAATACCTTTCTTTGTCCATGCTCTAAATCGAAAAAAACTGTAATACAGCAGCAGATTCCTCGTCACTCCAACATCGTCTTACTAATGTTTTCTTCTTTAAAACTTGTGCCTTATTCGAATCTTTAGATTTGGCTATACCATCCAATTCTTTTTCATCTTCCTTTTCCCCATATTCAGTCGCTTCTATCTGCTTCGTTAAAAATGTGATTTTTTCAGATTTAGCTTTTTTTTCATTCATTTTTTCTAGTTTCAATACAACAGAATGTGAGAATAGAGTGTGAAGATGCCGCAGAACTTTTTCCAGACTTTTCCTTACGACTTTTATCGTAGTATATCAATTTTTATTCAAAAAAATCTTTAAAAAACGATATCAATCATAAATAATCTTATGGTTTTTTCGTATCAGAATAAAAAAATTGGGGTTAAATAGCATTTGGGGGTACATTCTTCCTCTAAAAAATGAGCTTTGATCGAAGTCAAAACAATGCTTCCAGTGGACCAGAACTCGTTTCAATGAAACTGTAATTTTTAATTTCAGGTTTAAACATTTTTTTTTTATTTCGAAAGTAGAGAAAAACTTTATTAATTCGGTTTTCCTGCAATTCTAAAATGTTTACGAAGTAACTGTGTGTCACCTAAACAGAGTGGAAATCTTTTTAACGTGTTGACTTTGGACTAATTAGTACCACCACCTAAGGTTCTCAATTGCTCTTGTTAATGAATATGAGAAACTTAACCAAACTTTTTCATCGAAAGTTTGTTTTGTTTACGTTAAGCCTGATAAGTGTTTTTGGTATATTCCCATAGTAAATCTAGTCAGCTTTCTCGTTGTGCAAATATTATTTTTGTGCCTTCGTTTCGCAATAGGGTATATGTAGACTGCAAATACGTCCGGAAACTACACGTTTTCTGGCCTAGGCCGGCAACAATAATACTAAATTATAGTTGGTATTCCTTGTAGTGGCAGAACTGATAGAATATTCGACATAATTGACATTTGACATAACATAAAGCCTAATCGCGTTACCGTGTATGTGTACGCATCCGTTATTATGACCGTATTAGTTCCTTATAAACTACAAATTACAACTATGAATTATTATAAAGTCAAGAAATTGGTAATGTACCTACAAAATTCAAGTAATGAATAATTTCGCAAGTGTATCTTTTAGGTTATTTTGGTTAATATCAGTTGTCAGTGTTGCCAACTTGATTTCAATAGGTATGAAATTTTAAAAAGTACAACAATTTTGTTTATTGATTTTAATAACAATTGTTGACGTCGGCACAAAAAAATCTTGTGTATCACGCTGCCACTAAATGGATTGTGAGTACTCATAAATTTGCATAAACCATAAAGTTTACTCGTACTCGCAAAAATACATTTTCTGGCCTTATAATATAAATAACTATATCTCAGGAACTGCTTATCGTACAGCTTTGGGAAAAAATTCCTTAGTAAAAACGGCCAAGGGAAATCGCTGGAAATAAATTTCATGTTTCTCGCTTTACCTCTAGAGGGTATAATCTTTATAGAAAATTTTAAAACACACATTTTTGTGTTTTGACTCTGTTTTCATATTTTTGTGTGATCATTAACGTTTTGTCAAACTGGTTACCGACATTAGAGATTTGTTTAATTTAAACGAACAATGTTATTTTAAATGAATTTGAAGAGAAGAGTGCTATTCGTACATCTCTTTTGCACATTCCTGAACAAAAATTTTTCAGTGTTATATACTCTTGTGGTTAAATAATAATTTTTAGTTTTTGAGGGGGAGGTTAATCGTAAAAATCATTATTTGTTTACATAACAACCAAAAATTATCCTTTATGTTATAAACATTCTCCTATCCTTGCAGAATGGCGCTCTTCCTTGTTTTTTAAAAAATATTGGTTATTAAAATTTTTTTAAACGAAGTCCATAACTCTGTGGTAGCAGAATTTATGCATTACCTTAACCTTAGAAGCCCATGTGCGGTAAAAAAAACTATCCCAGCGAATTTTTCTGAATTGAAGATTTTTATAATTAGTTTTTGTTTGAGTATTTCGAAAACACGTTCGATGTTCAATTTAGACCTTTACCTTATAATTTTTGAAAAAATGATCAAATTGAATTAACTAATTAAAATATAGGCGTCGCTAGCGTTAAGATGAATTAGGATTCATGTTCAACATTTTCATTTTTTTATGCGCTTTTCAGCCTGAACAGTGATATCATCAAAAAAACCGAAGACTTGGTACAATGAAAGGTGTATCATTTGCAACAAATTGTTACGCTACGATAGCGGACAACAAAAATCCATATCTTCAAATGCTGAAGCTCAGATGTTCTCGAACTTGATGGGGAAACGATTGGCCTTGGGAGATACGTTGTGAAGAAGTTGTCGTTTCCTGTAGAAGAACAGTCTTCACGGCTTTCAAATCTTTCGGTGTCGGATCATCGCAGTCAATGCAACCGTCCTAATCATTGCAATCAGTAGAATCAGAATCGTCATCGTATACATTATCCCATGGATCTTCAAATGGTCCATCTTATGTTCGTGAGAAAGAACAGATTCAACTTCAAATAATTGAGATGCCGCCAGGAAGAGTTGCCACCACTCACAACTACGCTTGTATCTATTTTACTTGAGAAAAAAGTTATCTCGTCATTCCTTTCAGAGCTTTATAATAAAGCGAAATTTCATTCCAAAAAACAATCGTTTTTGATTCTATTTGGGCCGTTCACTGTACACACTCTATGATACTTATATAATGGTTTAAACGTATATTCTCCTATTATTTACAATATTAATTATATCAACTTAAAAACTAAACAATACAACACAATAATAAAAAATAAAAGAATTCTGCGGTGTGACGCCTAGTCTGGGTTGGTTCTGCGGGCCCCAGTCCTCTGGTCACTGGATTCTGGGACATTTCTGTGAAAATATCGTTAATAGCGGTGGTTATGTTTGCATTTGACCCACTCTACGTCCTGCTTTAATTGTAATTAAAACTAAGTGATCAAAAGGAATAAATAATTATTTCCGAAGCCGGTCCGGTGCTTTTGGAAGCCGGATATATTATAATACAGTTAAGGATACCGGGTAGACACGTGTAGGAAGATAACGTTGCTCGTTCACCCTTTTATACATGCGTAGGCCTTTTAAAATAATCGATATCTTAACGAGGTATGCTCGTATATAAACTAAAAATACGTGTTTAGTTTTGCTTTTATAAAATAAAAGATTTTATACTTGTATTTTATCACACAATATATTTATGTCGGTACTAAATAAATATATTTCTGGATCACGTATTCTCATTTAATCGCTTACGTTAGGTTATTAATTAGGGGTTTTAAGCTTTACTATAATTACCTCTATTAATTTGGGATAATTATGTTCAATACAGAATTTATATTTTCCAATTTAAATACTTACGTTTTTCGAAATGCAAAACGCTTACACTAAACCCGATTTCGCGCATAATTTAACACGTATAAATTTTATTACTTACAATAGAAGATTTGAGGAAACTAATTAATATGCACAGAATTTTTTTAACTAGTTATTTATATTAATTGTATACAGGAGAATCTTAAATATAATGCATTAAGATCTAGTCTAATTACATTTAGTAATTGGCGGAAATGGTATTAAAACCAGAAATGGTGGTTTTGCGAGTTATTGAACTCTTTGGGATGAAATGAATACCTTCGTATTATATTCTGGGTGCGGGCAGCAGGCATGCTTAGTAACTCCTTGTGCTTTGCATCAAGAGTAGCTACCAGGGTGGCACTAGGCCAAGGCTGTGTACAATAATAACACTTATACGGTGTTTAAACCTTCCGGAACAATTTAGTTTCCAGATTTTCAGGTACGGGGTAAACTAACTTGTTTTTAAGGTACGATAGACTTGCATAAGGGTTTCTCCCTCAAGTCTGGGTTATCGCGATAAGCGATCAGGATGGATGCGGTTTTCTTAAAGCAGGATTACTCTTTAAGACGGATTTATCACGAATTGCGATCGGATATAGCAACGGTTACTCACGTTTGGCGAGATTAAATATAAAACTTCTGGACGTAAACTTCATAGAACTGGGGGGGATCACGATGTGATCCACAAGCAGCGTCTGGTAGTAATGTTATCTGAAGGATAATTCACAAGAATCTGGGACTAACCCGTTACGCTGTATAAATGAGACCTCCAGGGATTGCTAGAATTAAGGCGAGAACCTTTCTTTCCAACGCAGTAAACGAAACGTGACTATGGGCGTTCAATCTGCGTATTATATAATATTGTGAAAATAAAAACTTACGTGTATTTAATCTCAGATTACAACGACCAGCGGCCTTGTCGAGGTATTTCGACAAATGATGCACGACGGTAACAAATTTTATAACGCAAAAGATCGACAGTTTGGCGAAACAAAGCAGCGAGACTAAGAGTGGCAGACGCGCGTGCAAACAGATATCAACGGAATGAATCGACGAGCAAGTGGTCGCGGCAACGGGCCGACATGCAAGCAGGAAGTCGACAATGGAACGGATTGGCGCACGAGTATCACGTGGTCGCCGCAACGGCCTTACACGCAACCAGGAAGTACGGTAGCGTGTCTCGCGGTTTTATAAAGAATCCGCGGTAGCCGGGAACGGCTCCTGTGCAGGGGTCTTCAGGTTAGGATTGTCAGAATGTCCGGAGGGGACTCTGACGTAGAAAAACTTTCGATGTTTTTGAAATTAACCTCGAAGGGGATATAAAATTCATTATTTAATGATTTCTGCAAAATTTGATAATTAGCAAATAATGATGGGAAAATTTTGTAAAGGAGCTTCTCATTGGTGATCGATTCTTTGTTGATGAAGTTCACAAATTGCAAGTTTTTCCAATACGTGTACAGTTGATTCGCAAGAATTAGTGTCATTCATGAATACCCTTTCCAACGATTGTAATAATACTATTTTGGACAGAGTAGATAATAACAATTTGCCTGATGATCGCCTTAAATCAATGACAGGATATACGATCGAACAAATAAAAATCTTGAAAAACACACCTGTTTCAATGTGAAATTCAGAAAATCGTGGTGTTAATCAAGCCATTTTTGTATTTCTCTTTAAATTGAGACTTGGCAATTCAAACAGTATTACTGAGTCCATTTTTGATTGAAACACGAACAAAGTGTGTCGGAGTATTGCGAATCAGTGTTGAGTTCATTCGAGAAATATGTTTGCCAACTCGTTTTGAAGCGCAAGCGTGTTCACGAAAATTTAAATGCAAATCACACGTCACCTTAGGTTAGAAAGCTGCACGGTTTTGAAAATAGTTTTGATCGCTGATGGGACCGATCTCCGACATGAAAAAGGTAGTAATAACTATTACCAAATAAAATCTTATTCAGGTCAAAAAAAGGTTCCCCTTTGTAAACCGTTCGCTATTTGTGCTACCATACTTGGGAACATTGAATGGTGCAGAAATCATGAAAATTATTCTTAGGGATCCAAATAGTTTGAAATCGATTCTCAAAGAAGGTGATGTTTCTACTAGATAGAGGATTCCGGGACGTAAAATCATACTTAGAATCGGAAGCGTTTAGAGTCTTGATGCCTGCACTGAAAGGAGACAGAAAACAACTGCGATCAATAGAGGTAAACGAAAGTCGTTTTGTAACTGAATTGCGATGGGTGGTAGAAGCTGTTCACGGTATCATTGATAGCAAATTCAAATTGCAACGTAACCAACTAGAAAATAAATTATTGCCCTCTGCCAAAGTGGCGAATTTCTTGATCAACTTCTTTGGGAAATGATTGAACTATGATACAGGTGTGTTGTGTATTTGCGGTTGTGAAAGTTAAATTAATTGGATACACGACTATGAAGCTACAGTGAGCTAATATGGACTGTAGGCAGGGTAAATTGAATTTATTCGGAATATTATAACATGGCCTTTAATGGCTGTATAGTTCTTCTTGATTGGCTGATTGTATACTTCCTTCTTCTCCAGCAGACCATTTAACACTCACACATATGTTTGTTATGTAAAATGTCAATGAAATGTTAAAATAACTTGTAATATTAAATAACCAACAAAACTTGAAATATAAAAGTTAATAATGAACGAAAACTGATGAGAAGGAAAAAATGTTGTTTGAAAACACTGACTTTTTTTGTGTTTTCTCTTAGCAACGCTTCTGAATAATGAAGCTGTTAAGACTAATATCCGATAATTGGTTAGTTGGAGCTGTAGAACACGAAAACTAGAATAGGAAAAAGCGTATTTTCAAACCGTTAACGTTCAACTATGTATTACACTTGACAGAAAAGGACAAGTTATCGCAAACTGTTTCCTACTTAGCAGAAATTTACACCGACGACAGTGCTCTAAATATGCAGTTTAGAAGATAAAACAATTCTCAAGTGTCAAGTCAAGGTATAGTAATCAAAACGTGTACAGGTGTTACGATCAGTAGGTTTCTAATTCTACTGGCTACAGTGGTATAGAACAATACGTATGCGATTGTGCAAATGGGCTACGAACCGTTGGTTGCTGTGCACACGTGGCCACTATCATTTATTTCTTAGGACATGTGCGATATCTGTCAACAATCATCCGTCTAGCTCAAATCTTAACTGAGATTTTCGAAGTTGAGAGTGTAGAACCTGTTATTAATAAAGATAGTGACGAGGACTAAAAGATGATATATGGCTGATAAAGGGTCATATTTTTTACAAATTTCATTAAATATATATGTAGATAAAACGAAATAATTATATACAAAGCGAGTTTTAACTTCTGATTGAACCTAACCATTTAGAATTGAAAAAATCTGATACAAAATACCATAAGATTATTTTCATTATTTTTTTTTTAATAAAAATTGATGTACTACGATAAAAGTCATAAGGAAAATAATCTGGAAAAAATGTTGTAGCACTGCACGCGCACTCGCACACGCGAACGCACGCGCACGCGATAGCGACCAAATTTGGTGAAATGTTGTAAAATGAGTCGATTTAGTGATAGTGAAAAGATATAGCTTATCAGAACTAACTAATAGTACCATAAACGTATAGGCAGCTACCTCTGTTTAACCTATCAAAACCCATGACTACTAACTTTTTTTGAGGAAAATTGTTCTTTCACTAAGGTGCTTTGTGTATAATTTTGATCTTTTTATAGGATTTCTGAATATTACAAACACTCAGTATGTTGTTTTCGGTTCAACTCCTCACTTGGCTCAAAAACAGGAGGGGGTACTGTAACGGGCGTTATTTATTTCAAATCAAGAAAAAAAAATCTTTTCAATTTTCTTACTCTGTCATTAAAAGAAAACCATAGTAATATACGTCGAAATGTTACTGTAGAGGTTGTGTAGGTTTATTCTAACTAAAGGAGGTGACTGTGAAACATAAAGGGAATTACATTGTAGGTTGAACGTTATCTACAAACACTTGCACATTTTGTAAGATAAGCATTTATATTTGACGGTGAGTTGAACGAATGTATGCAATAATAAGTCAGTCGAGATTAAATACTTCTAAAGAAAGTTCCTATGACACTCCGGATCAAATTATTTTAATAAAGCGAAAATTAATCAAATTTAATTTTGTTAAAAAAGGTCCTATGCAATTAGGGACCAAATTTGTTAATGAAAGTTAGTGAACGTTGGTATGATAGCAAGAATTTATCTACTTAGTGAAGGTAGATTGGTGTTGGTATAAGTGCGATGAAATAGAGTGCTGCTAAAACAATTCCAGAGAAGTGCTGACCTGTAATTGCACAAATAAAAAAGATACCTCAACAACAATATTGGAAACAAACATTAACTTTGCTTTCATCGTTGATATCAAGTGGCTTTCGTCGTTATAACACCACTCTAGTCTTTAACCGCTAATGTGGTTGTAAAGGAAAAGGAAACAATTCGTTATGTATTGTAAATGAGACACCTTGAATAACGTTGTTGGGAGTTTATATGTGAATGTTTCATCTACTTGTGAATGAAAACTGCGTTAATCCGACGGAGAAGGAGCCGAACGCTACTAACATGGTCGACAGGGGATCGCTGACTTGGTGCACGAACCTTCGGTGTATTTAGTCTTGATGAACAGCAACAGATACTGTGTTTTTGATTTTTTATTATGTAATTTGAATTAATAGTGAAAAGAAGATATTCATTTTTATGGGTATACATTGCATTTTATATACATTAAGTAGAATTGTATTTTTGTGTAGGATTGTTTTTTTATGGTTTTATATTTTGCTGGAGATAACAAACTGGCCAGTAAGGTTTTTATGTTTAGTGGGGGATTAAGTTTCTGTTTACTGATTAACTATAAAACTTTTGTTTAATTGGGAAGTAAATGTAATAAACGTGTAAAATTGAAACTGAAAGTTTGAATATCTTGGCAAATTCATGACGAACTGTAGGAAGAGTAAAAGAATACGTAATTAATTTTAAAAGTCATTCTATTTGAACGTGAGTAACATCTTCAAATCTGCTGAGGTATCAAATAACTGATAAGCCTACACTCAGGTATTAAATTATTTTTCCAAATTAATTGATGATTAAAAAAATATGATTATAAACGTAAACTTTGTAAAAGGAGTCTTTTCTAACCTTACCACGAACCTGAAAGTGGTAACAATTGTAACTTACATTGCAATAGTCGATTGCATAACCTTCTATACCTACATATGTATATGTAGGTTGGCAGATAATTATAAACATTCTCAAATTCAAAATAGGTGATTTTGTAATTAGGCTTTAAATCAGTGTACAAATCCTGAAGGTCTATACGTATACTTCTACACCCATGGCTACAAATTTTAGCTACTTAACAGTTTGGGTAATAACAAGAAGGTTTGGTGCCTTTTGCTCAGTCGTAAATTAAATTGGGCCAAATTCTTAAAATTATCGATTTGCCTTATTAACCAAAAAATGTTCACATGCACCTAGATATCTTCGGTTTAAAATTTAAAGTTGCCTCTTCCTGAAAATAATTATTAGATACTCGGACGCCAACTTGTTTTTAAATATGGAATAAACAAGTAAACCATGATATAATAAAGTTAAAAGAAAATTCTACAACAAATTGTATTAACACAACCTATACATAATTATGAACAGAAATACTTAATGTTAGGGTTAGTAACGTTAAAAAAAACTAATGAATAATTATTAATGTTGTGTGTAATTAATGTTGTAAGTAATTAATGGAATCAGAATACCTTATTATTGGACACACGGTAGATAACGGAATGGATGCATATGCTGAATCAGCGTTTGAAAAATTGATTCGTAATATTACTTCTGGTTGAAATAAATCTGGATTTGTATGTTTGTAATTCCCAAAGCGAGAAATTCTTGATTAAACGTTTTAATACGAAAAATAAATTAATTAATTGCGTAGATGTATATAACGTGAAAAGTATCAGTAAAGGTGAAATTAATGTAAATATTATAAAATAAAAAGTGCCGAAAAAAGCATACGTCTGAAACTTTAATATAATAGGTTTTTTACAACATACCATACAATTATACGGAACTTTTTTTTAATTTAACAAGCAATAATGGACGCTATATCCACCTTCTTAACTCAACCAAAACGACGCTAGGGTCTTTGCGCACAAACTGTGAATTCATGTGCAAACATAATGCGTTCGAGTTCTAACTAAAAAAATTAAATGCATGTTTTTATGCAACTAGATACGCAACACCCGCTGCACGCAATGCATGTTAAATTGCCTACATATACGTTAATTTTATTACAAACGTAAAAAGTTTGTTACAATTTGACATGCTAAATATAAATAACTAATAAAAAAAGACTATGCAGTTTTATTGGTATATATGTAAAGGTAAATCAAACAATCATTAACTTTTTTGTAACGTTTTCTGTAAATTTTTTGAAATTTTGTACTTTTGGAATCGTTATTTTTATCACTCGACCAGAAAGAGTAGTTGTGCAAGTATGAACAGAATTGTTAGGCGTCAGATTACGGCAGCAACTGCGTATACTCCCAAATAGTTTCTAGTTGTGTGATATACAAAGTTTACTGGGATTTGTTATTAATTCACTACACATATTTTTCAATATATGATTATTGGCATAACAAAACAAACTAATAATGTTTTCTACACAAAATATTAATAAATTCGTATCGTCTTTGATTCGGCAATACTATGTGCTATGTGCTTAGTGATACATTTTACAGGAGACATTAAAGAAGGTCTCAGAATTTTAAAATGATTGATAAAAAAGAAGAATTTGATTATTTCGTTGTAGGCTTATAACTGTTATATGTTCAAGTTAAGTTTTCTGCAATTGGTAGACATCAATTGGTAAAAAATACAGTAATTTCATTTCACAAGGCACATGACAGGTATTACATGATTGTTTTTGTACATAGCAGAAATTACGTAATACGTAAAACAGTGAATTAAACACATTTTTATTACAGAAAAATACACTTTCAAATTCTTTCAGTTTAAAAGTACGTATTAGCAGTTTTTAGAATCTGGCGCAAAAGTCAGGCTATCATAAAATGGCCGATGGTCCCTATTTATAAAATTTTTTAATTCCTGAAGATGGTGATATTTTGATTCCGAATCTGGTATCTGAGTCTGATATAACTCTTTGGGAATAACAACACTATAACATTGTGTGTATTTCCCCGGATGGCAGATACCTGAAATGAAATGAACTATAATTATATTTTATAAGAATCACACTGTGAATTAAATTATACCTTATTTTCCTTATATCTGTAACGGTAGGATCACCCTTTTCTTTCCTGGCCTCAACGATGGCAAGTTTTGATACGATTACCAAAAAAAGCTATAGTCCAAAACACTAATTTTGTACGGCTGTTTGGGCCTCGCAAGTCGCATTCGGGCATGTAGTCAGAGGGCGAGTTGATAGGAGGTTTGAAATACTGCTCAAAAGTCGAATGCACGCTATCTGCCTCCATCATAGTGTGGCCTTTCTCTAAGTATAACTGCTGAATAGTCAGTGATGTTTCTCTTACAATATTACTCAAAGCACCTTACACGAAGTGAATTCGTTAGAAGTTACACCACCGCATGCTTCGTGCCACCGTTATTAAGTTCATAAATAGTGAAATCATGTACTTGCAATTTTTGTTTGTAGTACATTGTTGAAGCCAGTGTGAACACTTTGCTACTCCATTGTTAGAACCAATTTCTCTGCGTTTGCACTTTCTTTTGCAATTTTTACTTCATTTCTTTTCCGAATGTGTGGCTCATGGTCTTCTTTAGTTGCTGTGTTGTCTACGTAAGTTTTGCTTGTGGACGCTCGGTAGTAATGACTTGGAACTTTTGGAAGAATTTCAAGCCATTCCTTCACTGCATCTTCCTTTTGAACCTTGGATTTCTTATTTGGTGGTTCTGTGGTATCAAGTTCATTTTCGTGATCAGAATTCGCATCACTATCTACAGTTAAAACTCCTGTTTCTTTTAACCATCGAGAAAAAGTGTCCCTACCAAGATACAAAGTGTTAAAAAAAAAATAAACGGCACACTCTCACTTTTTGGCCCTCATAATTTACGAAAAAACATCAGCCTTCTTGGCTTTCTCGTTTTCTTCTATTCTCTTCCTCCTTCTCTCATATCTCTTATTGTAGACAAGTCCATTTATGTGCGCCCTCTTTTCCTTCCAAGTTCCTGAACTCTTCCCGAAACAGTTAAAAATTGTTTTTTTTCGATCGTTTCAAATTTGTGCACACATAAAGGATCTCTTAGTCTTTTTTTTTACGAAATTGTGATTACAACGTTGTTTTACTGATCGAAAAGTTTTTCCACATTGTGCGATACATTCCTTATGATCTGGTGTACCCAACGTAAATATTTCCTTCAATTCGGTTCTGTTGAGATTCTTTCCTTTTCCTTGAGACACTAGATTGTTTTCCACCATGGTCTGCGGTCAATTTAATAGCTAAGGACTTGTTATGATCTTGCAAGTCAACAGTAGTTGATTCATCTTCTTCACCAGGTAGAGTTGTAGGTATTGCAGGAGTTAATGTAATATCACTTCTTTCAGTTAAAGTAAAGGCATTCTATCTACTGAACCGGCAGTAATAAAGCGTTTTCTTTGATAGCCGTAATAGATTCATTTTCTTCACTAGGATGAATTGCAGATATTTTAGGAGTTGATTCAACAATATCATTTTTGGTTGAAATGAAGGATTCTCGATATTTACTAGACTGGTAGATACTAAATAGTTTTCATTGCTGCAACTAATACCATTGTAAATTTTGATAAATTTCTCATCAGGGATTGGAACTGTAGTGTCCGAATTCACAATTATATCTCCTAGGTAACTACGTTTCTGCGATATCAGTTTCTTTATTGAAATCATCATGCACACAATGATCTGGTGAAATATCAACATTTTCGGTAAAAATCTTAGTTATTGAAAAGGTACTCTGAGAGCCTTCCACAATTTAAGGTAAATCTTGTTTCGCCAATTTAAGAATTAATTTCGACCGAGAAGACATCTTAAAGAAAGACATAGGGTATTAGCATGATTCATAGAATATTGATTACAACAGGTTTAGAGTGATGATAATGTAAAATATTGCCTGAATTTGATTTTGAGGTTAGGAAGTTATCTTAACTTTAAACAAGGCTTATTATTGATTAAACACATATTAAGGGAAGTTTTAGATTAAGTTATGATTCCAACTTACCTTCGCACATAGATTCGTTTTCTTTATTTCATTTTAACTGCAATAATGTAATAAGCATACCAAAACAGAACCGTCGTGCTATTTCCAACACGAGGAATAAACAACCTGAAATAACTGCTATGTGCATAACATGTCAAAAGAATTAAGTGGAAATACCTGCCTTGTACAATTTTACACTTAGCAGTGATTTACGAGCAACATTTTCGCTACTGCACATGGCAGATATCAACTTTGTTTTACTGTTAACAATGCATGACTTTTCTACACAAAGCAGATATAATCAGTCGATTGCGCACAACACTGTGCATCAGTTGGTTCTAAAACCTCAAAATTGCCAAAATGTGCACATAGCAGGTATTGCAGGATCAACGACGGTACTAAAACTTGATATAAAGTATTACAGAAATTGACAAAACATCCAACTGGTTTATTAAATCTTTCACTTCTTAATATACGTCTGTATGTAGTTTTGATATAAAACATGAATGAATTTTTTCAGTGATTTTACTAAAATCGACTCATATGTAGATCATTGGTAATATAACAATTTTATTTAAACCACAAATATATGTCACCCACGATTACATTTATGTTGCAGTGAAGCTGTTTACTCTAACTGTTATTTTTCACAGTACGTATGTAGTATGAAACGTACATTTATAAAGTAATTATTAATCTTATTAAAGGGCAAAATTAAGGTGAACTTGTTCCAGGGTCTCGTGTAGTAATTTCGATTGCAGGCTATATTCAATAATGGTAAGTAAATATGTCACTGTATTGTTTTGGAAAGTTCCTTGTGCAGGGTCACATCTATTCTTTATTCCATTCAAGTTTGTCCCTGTCAACTCGAGTAACGCCTACGTTTGATGCAATATAGTAATTAATATACTTATTATCGACTTATTTATTCAAGACGGTGTTATTATAAATAATAATACGTATACTGAATAATGGTACTGTAAGGTAATCGATTATTTATAACAAATAATAATAATCAATGTTAAACAGGTAGGGTAGTTTAATAATCTCAATGGAGTCATGTGAACGATGTTATTTGTCCTTAATTGTACCGTAAATTTCACCTTAGTTTATTATTTAATGCTTTATACTATATGTACAAGAATAATTTTCAGACCATGATTTTGTAAGTTTAGAGAGTAAGCAAATTGAGTTAAGAACAATAACTTGTTACCTCCAACTTTATGAACATGTAACAATATTGCAGTATTAATATATTAATATAAAAACACAGGCCATTAAATTATGCCAAACATTTACTACTAAATAATCACCTTATGGATTCATAAAAAACATTACATTTTTGTAATAAAATAGTTATTTGTTTCTCCAGCCACTTTTATCTGTATATTCAGTCATTTATTTACATTTGTCTCATCGCAGAAATTTCGTGTCCAACACGAAATTGTATAGTGTTGGACACAAAAAAATTCTGCTTATTTGTTTGCAGTTCACTATGTTTTTGACATAGAGTAAGAACGAGAGGGAACGTACCAATAGTTTATAGGTGAGCAAATTGGAAACACAGACGGGAGGGGGGAACGCGAGAATTTATGCAACCAGTGAAACGCGTTGACCAAAACATTAAATTACCATATGCTCTAATGTGATTTAATATCGAGTCGATTCTTTCAATTTTCTGCAGTAACTGATAAGATAGGTTTAACAAATACTACAAGAATAATTTCTTTACTTATAGAGTAATAATTGAAACAAATTAAACTCATCAAAAATGTTTATAATGCTATTATATAAAATCAAAATCATAAATTTTTAGTAACATTTTATGAATATATAAATATATATCGTAAATACATAATTTTACAACAATTTTATTTAGACAAACACATTGTATATACGTACATACATAGATATTTAGTGACCCGAAAATATAACAAATTTATTATAAAGCATCCGGTTTGAATATGAGCTTTAAATATTCATTTTTCACACATAATGAATTCGTGTTTTAATATAAATTTCACATATTGATGAACTAATTGTATTAGATAAATGAGTAGAAGTATATTACAATTTGCGACAAACTTAATGATTTTAGTACGACAGGTAATAAATACTTTTGGGGGACATACAATTAGATGATGTGAAATTTTATTTTCATAAATTTAGAGGAGAGCGTAATGAGTTTGAAATAACTTTGAAGTAATGGATTTTACTTAATGTACACTTTAATTATCAATACAACTAATGTGAATTAGAAGTATGGGGACACCAAAGAATACCGAAATCAGCCACTTTTGGTACGAAATACTGTCACAATGTAGCGTTTTATTGAGGTGGTTGGAGAAAAAAAACCGTTGGAAGTTTATAAATATAATCAGAAAATACCTTTATGTCAGACCACGTTATCAAGGCCTGTTTATCTCATAGTTTTGCGGCTATAAAGTACCTCCTTATAGTACTAGGAAAATAAAGCTATTTTATTAAATGAATCCTTTTCATAATGCACCGATGTCAGATTTCGACGTTTCCTAATAAATAGTAACAACGGTCATAAAAAAGACAAAAATGTCATTGAATTAATGTTTTTCGTTAATAAGCCAAACTTAGCAGTCCAACATAAAGCTTTGTATACACCTCGTCCATAATAAGGCTTTATTGAACTCGCCCTTTTTATGGCGTTAATCTATACGCTCGCTTGGTCATAAACCTTACTCGTTCAATAAAGCCTCTGATACGGGGGAAAATGGCAGTAGATCGGAAGTAACAGATAAAGAATGGGCCGATAGTTCAGTGGAAAAAGTGGATGGGTGTTTACTAGTTTTACTAATAGGATAGTTCGTAATACATAAATCACAATAGATTGTAAAGTTGGCATTATAATTTGTATCAGGCTCGAATATTCGAACAAACGGGTGTGTCATGTAGACACGCGCGATACCAAATGTGCCATCAAGAGGACGAAACATTACACACGTAAATCTCGTTGTGTATGTAGACATGCCTCCGCCATGTGTAAAGGAATACACTGGGTGTGAAAAATGTAAATTAAAATATATACAACTTGGCTGCGGGCCCAATTCTCCCATTTTACGATCTGAAATTGTTAATCAATTACAAGATTTTAAACAATTGACAAATTTATTTATAGGATATTTGAAACAAAAATCCATCCTACCTACATAGTAGAAAATTCTAGTAGGTGCAAAGTGATGAAACACTTATGTAAAACTGCAAAAAAACATTTAAACAATAATTTCTATCAAAGTGATTATTTTATGAAATTTGATATCAGAAAGGTTACGGTAAAATAACTTACGCATGCGCAACAAGTCTAATGATTGACAAATCACTGCAATTTACAAGTTTAGTTAGTTTTTAAAAACGTACCGACCATACACAAATTAGCTGCCCATAATTTTACTAATATCTATGGAATAATTGAAACTCTCTTTCGCAAAAAACTACCAACTATTCAAACATCTCCTTTTTTTTGTAATTTCATGCATGTACTTTAAATATTAAATTGGTGTTATTTTATACGTATTTTACACACAAAATGTTATTTTCGAAAGGGCAGAATGTATCTATGGTTTATAGAATATTGTCATTATGTTCCAGTCTATTATCACAGTACACCACACTATTATGCAACCACTTTTGTACTACGTGTGCGTGTACTTGTGCGTGTGCGTGTACGTGTACGTGGTCGTGCGTGTGTGCGTGTCGTGTGCGTGCGTGTCGGTGCGTGTGCGTGTGCGTGTGCGTGTGCGTGTGCGTGTGCGTGTGCTGTGCGTGTGCGTGCGCGTGCGCGTGTGCGTGCGTGCGCGTGTCGGTGCGTGTGCGTGTGCGTGTGCGTGTGCGTGTGCGTGTGCGTGTGCGTGTGCGTGTGCGTGTGCGTGGCGTGGCGCGTGCGTGCGGTGTGTGCGTGGTGCGTGTGCGTGTGCGCGTGTGCGCGGTGCGCGTGCGGTGCGGTGCGTGCGTGTGCGTGTGCGTGTGCGTGTGCGTGTGCGTGTGCGTGTGCGTGTACGTGTGCGCGCGCGCGTGTGTGTGGGTGTGTTAATGTATGTTATTACCCACGTTAGCACTACAACAGCACTTACGCACTTAACATTTCATATTTAAGCTTGGTTTCCTTTCTCCAGGAGAAGATTAGATTTTTTGGAGAAATCCAGCGGCGGAGAGCGGTTTATCAGGGCCAGTTTTTGGATTTATCAAATATTTCTGAAACAGCTGCCTCTTTTAAAGATATAAAACCCTATAGGTATTAAGGCTGTAACTTAATTACATTTTATGACGTTTTTTAGTACGACGCGTATGTTGGCCGCAAAAAATTACCGAGGTAGAATGTAAGTACTCGATTAAATTTTATCAATATTTGAATAACGGTCAACTTTATAAGGTAATCTTTACGCACATTTTTTAAAGATAATTCAGTTTTAGGTAACTTTTTTTAGAAAGTTTCTTAATCCAAAGCCAAAAAGCATTAAAAATGACACAATAAGGTTTAAAATCCTTAAACTGTATTATGGATATTTTTATTCAAGCTTTGGAATTTTTTTGTATTGACCTTTATCTGAGTTGAAGATTTAAACGTCAACCTTACATAAATTATTATTGATGTTTTTACAACCTTGCCAATTTTCGTTACGAATGTGTTGCGAAAGCGGTTGCATAATAATGTCATAACACAATGTTTTCTTTGTACCATGTAATAATATGGTATAGTGTGATGATAGACAAGATTGTATAAACCATATAGATTTCTACCCTTTCGAAAGTAGTATCTATCTATATCCGATTTAAGGCCTATCCATGTATTAGGTGCCGTATCAAAAATTCTTGAACGTGTGTTGGAGTCCCAAATTAAAACACATTTAGAAAAATTTAAAATCATTCCTGAAATGTAATCTGCATTTAGATCACGGCATAGTTGTTCTACTGCGCTTCTTAAAATTACTGATGACATAGTTAAATCTTATTGGATTTCTCAAAAGCGTTTGACACTGTAGATCACATGTTTCTGATTGCAATCCTACATCATATTGGATTTGACACTAACGCCAAAAATTTGATTAAGAATTACCTCTGGGCGATGTCAGAAAGTATTCCGTAATGGTGAAGAATCTTCCACGTTACCTCTGATTTGTGGAGTGCCGCAAGGTTCAATATTGGGTTGAACGTTATATTTCATATATATCTTTAACTTCCCCTCAGCGGTTCAAAATTGCAAAATTCATATGTACACCGATTATTGCCAAATATATCATACATTTAATCACAACGAACTATTGTCATTTGTGCGATAGGCGGAAGATCATTGCCTTAGGGTAAATGTTAAAAAAACGATAATAATATATTTTGGGCATGAACCGTTACGAAAATTACGCTCAATAACATATTAATATTTATTGCAATAATACACTTCTAAAATCAACCAACGAAGTTAAAAATTTAGGTATGTTTATAGACAATGATCTCAAATTTGAAACACATGTTGAGGATATAGACGCCTAATGCAGCTGTATCCATACAGAAATCATCTTCCACAACAAACAAAGACTATACAACCGGATGCTCTTGTTTTAGCTCCTCTAAACTAAAGAGACGTTGTGTATGGATCATTTCTACCAAAAACCGTTATTAGCAAAATCCAAAAATTGAAAGTATGCAAGAATTTCCTATAAACTGCCTATAGATTGTTGGCTAGATATGTATGAAAGGCGTCACATGCATACTTCAACATTATTTTATAAAGTTAACATTAATACAAGAAGACGCAATCTAACAGTTCCACTTTGTAAAAAATCATTTTCATGTTACATTGCCGCTACATACAATAAATTACCCGATCATTTAAAATCCATTTCAAACTTACGCTCCTTTAAAACTACTTGCGATATCTTTTACTAAGATGATTAGTTAAACAATAATTTACTATGATGCCATTGAATTGTATATATATATATATATATATATATATATATATATATATATATATGTATATATATGGTTGATTTTAGGTTTCCGCGAGTGTAGTATGAAACACTGTTGTTTATTCGGGCGTTGTCTCTCTGCTGGTGGTGTTTCTGACTCCTGCCAGTACAAAAACGACGTTTCGGCAAAGTCTCATTTGCCATTTTGAAAAGCAGCTGCATACAGTCTAGCAGCCTCACTCGCATTCCCTTGGGCAACACCATAATGATAATGAATGTTGGCATATTCTTCATTTGGAAACATGACTCAGGAAGGAAAACACGAACACGAACAAGAACAATAATAATAACAAGAACAAAAACGACTCAAAAACTAAATTACAATATCACTACAACAGAAAGAACTCGTATTGATATCAGCAAAACTGTAGTAGCAAACAAGTTTTGACAACTAACTTACTAATGTCAAGTCGTTGCTACGGTGATGAAAAGATATCAGTAAAGGAGACATATTTCTTGCCGTAAATGTACAGATTGATTGAAAAGTGAGGGACAAATCGTCAATTCTCATCTACTCTACCATATTTTTGAAGGTAATTTTATGCTCTAAAAGTTTTTCCTGAGGTGTATTCCTGTAACAATTCAGTAATTAGTACGTCAACCATAAGTTTTTTTCATATCGTTGTGAAGCTTATGAAAAAAGGAAGGTTTTCCTTTATCGGCCATGTATCAAATCCATCTCTATTGGAAAAATATTCCTCTTGGAAATTTGTCTTGGGATTTGAAAAAAAATAATTTCTGAATTCATTATGTCATTAAAAATGTTGAATGATGAGTTTGTCTCGAATGAATTCAATATTCTTTAAGGCAATTTCATCTTCTACTAATTTCTCCTAATGTGTTTTCTTGTAACTCTTCTAGTTTGGAAGATACAGCGTGATTTAAAAATAAGTCCACGAAATAGAAAAATTAAAAAAGTTAACATCTTGGAAACCATCAACAATAGACACACCTTGTATTAACAATTTTTGTTCCTCTTTGCTAGAGGAATCAGCTGTTTTCGTTTTGGCCATCGAGTTTGGGTCACCTGATATATATATATATATATATATATATAATATATATATATATATATATATATATATATATATATATATATATATATATATATATATATATATATATATATATATATATATAATTATTATTATTATTATTACATGTGCTAAATTACAATAAAAAAACAGATGTTTAATTAGTTGCAAATTTTAGATATGTTCCGGCAATGATACATAAGCACCCACATTTTTCAAATAATCGTTACTTTATCTTTGACTAGTGGCGATGTTTTTGTTATGTGTTAAGAATTTTATTGTGTATATGTGTAACTTTCATTAATGACTCACGTTAGGTACGTTTTTAATATTCATTAAATGCAAGCACATTTTTTCATGTTAATTTTGAGTTTGTCTTGATAAAGGAATAAAGAATTCCGAAAGCTTGACTCAGCACAAACGGTTTTACTTTGCTCTATATATATATATATATATATATATATATATATATATATATATATATATATATATATATATGCGTATCTACTACTAATGGTTGTTGCACTACCCGCCACTAGAATTCCTAATAAGGGAAATCCACCATCAGTAGGACAATAACGTGTCAAACGTTATTGTAATGGAACCCACAGTGTTATTCCCTATCTGAGAAGGAGATTTTTGGTTTTTCTCCGGTTTAGAAAAACGGCTACATGGGCCAGGTTTGAACCAGCGCTTCTTTGGCGTAAAGCAAGCACTCACCATTCGACCATCCGCTTGATTTGCCTCATATAGTTAGCCTATAATTGAAAAAGGTAAAGTAGATGTCCAAAATACAAATTATATAGATGTACTAAATAAGAACATTGTCCATATCAAATATACTTTGTTTATATATACATTTCTAAGAAACCACAATTGATACAACTAACTAAAACTAATTATAAGAACGTAAACATGCAGTTACCGTCAGAAAGGATCACCCCCTTAATAATTGCAGTATAAAAGAAAAACTTGAAGATATAAAGTTAGTTCCTACCCAGTTCTTACTCAATTCCACAACAATTCGCACTCATACGTAGTTGTTAAGTTAGTTAAGTTCTCTTGTTGTTATCAAAGCTAAAGCTTTGATTCAATAGAAGTGTATAGTATTAGTTTATTAAAATAAACAGTTTTTAAAAACAAATTATTGCAACCAATAAATTTAATGGGCGCAGTCGGCAGGACAGATGAAGGCGCAACTGAGGAGTTTTTGAAGTTCGTGACTTTTGGTGTACACCATTCATCTTCTATTCGCAATTGAATCTCCAAATCCACAAGAAGAGATTAAGAAGAAATTGTTCCGACTTATTCAATTCTCATCGCGAGGGCATTAATCAAAGCCAAGAAAAATCTGTTGCTGTCTGAATCGTCCTCAACAAATAAAACAAGAAACCAAGAAAGTCCTCTGAAGATTACCATCAAAGTAAGTGTTGCATTCTTTCTATCTTTCGGCTCCTTATTTAATAATTCTGAATTCTAATACAATTTTATTCAAAACGTTTATATGTTTATTTGTCAATTAGTAATAATTCTAAGGTAAATAATAGAATACTTGTCAACATTAATAGAAAATATGCCTTGAGCTGGTAATACCTCAGTGAGTAACACTCCTACAATTACAGCTGCAAAAACCATTGCCGACTTTTTACCAAACTTTACAGGAGAATGTAGTCAGTTAGAAAACTTTATTAATAGATGTGATAATTTTTATAATAATTATAGCAAAACTACAGGTAATAATTTAAATGATTTTACATTTAATTTTATGTGCTCTAAATTATGAAGTTTTTGATTTTGTAATGTGCCACCAAGATTTAAACACCTGGCCTTTGATACGTACCGCCTTGAGATAACACTTCGGTGATCGTGTCGACGGAAAAATTTTAACTCGCGAATTTTTATACATGCAAAACAATAGAATCGAAAACATATTGGATTTTTTAAGTAAAATTAGACAAATAAAATCACGTTTAGAAGTTAAAATGACAGAAACTGATGTTTCCAATAACCGTAAACCATTGTTAATAGAAAGGAACGAAGGAAACGCCATTCATGTTTTACTTGCAAACGTAGATGGTAAATTAAGATTATTGCTAGACGTAAGTAAACCCAAATCGCTAACCGAAGTTAGTAACGTCGCCATATGATATTTTTATAATGAACAACGCATAAATAGTATACGATATGCCAATAGATGAAACTTTAATCAACGACAGAAACAGACAAACAAACAAAGACACCTAAATACCCTATACAATATCAACAACCACCTAGACGATATTTTAACAATTACGATTTTCCAACAGCAAACGTAAAACCATTCCAATATCAATCTAATTTTAATAATTTTAATAAACCTAATTTTCCCAGTCAACCGATGAACATTCAACCACAAAAATTTAATCAACATTTCCTACAAACTTTCAAGTTTTCGGAAACCGAACTAACGTTATCGCCTCGAAGAGAACAAATGAACCCATGTCAATCACTTCACGAAACCATATAATACGTACGGAACACAAAAATCCAGCTAATACGAATAATTACCAGACGAGAAATAATTTCATTCATTCACTGAAGCTGAAGATCGATCACATTCACATCTCGATAAATCACTCGAACGAAAGCGACCAAATTCCGACACAAACATCAAATCAGTACGAAAATATGTACCAAACTCATTATTTTATTGACGACAAAAACTTTGACAATCACAATATTCACGGTCAGGATTTTCGCAATACGAAGCCTCCTTCACCAGACTAATAGACTTCAACAATGTAGCCCCTAATTCCTTACCATTTACACAAATCAGTAACCTTCCAATTAAACTCTTAATAGATATAGGATGCCACCCTTCTCCTTTAAGACCATATATTGCAGAAAAATGTTTTCACGAAACATTTTTTAGATCATCAATACCAATAACTACCTGTGCTGGTTAGATAATTTTACCCCTCTGATGTCTCACTAGCATTCATTTTGGATTTCACCAATTATTTTGATGGAATAGGACACTTAAGACTATTAAAATTAAATTTAAATTAAATTTTAAAACGAATCAATACAAAACATTGCGATCAATTAATTACATACCCGCTAGCCTTCTAGAGATAAAAATCCGATCTACAATTTTAGAATTACTAAATAATTCATCCCATACTCAAATCGTCGAGGTTACTAATGCAATCCCCTTCGACCAACAACAGCACGAATGTTACCACGTAGAACAATTTACCCATCACTATGAGTAGAACAGGGACATTTACGCCGCCATCTTGGGTTTCTGTGACCTGGGGCAGTTTAACTTTCACTTTTTTTTGAATGCCCACGTGGGTGATCGTATTTTTCACCCCTCTGGTTTTTTTTTGGAGGCCATTTTCAACCCTTGATGGAATTTTCACCCTAATTAAGCCTTTTGTTTTGAACCTTTTCAGTTCACCTTTTATGGCTCTTTTCGGGCATTTTAACCCTTGATTCAATTTCACCCTAATTAGGGCCTTTGGTTGTATTAAGAGCCTTTGGCCAGTTAGCCCTGGAGGTGGTAAATCTGATGTTTAGACGGAAAGAGACTGTTTAATTAGGGTTTTTTATTAAAGGAGATTGCATAATTCATTATTACATTGACTTTTAATCCCATCTACCGATTTAGACCTAATTAATTTATACATTAGGGTTGTATTCTAATAAGCGCGTAGTCTAAAGAATCTGTTACGGCTTTTAATATGTGTTAATTATTAAACAGTATAATTCATTTGTATTAATTGAAAAGTTGCAATCAGTCGCTCTTAGAGGATAGTCTCCTATTAATGTGTTTACAAATATTTTAAAATTTCTGCAAAAAACTTATGGTCTATATTAATATTAGATGAAATGAAATAATCATTTCACCCTGATGCAATAGCGCTTTTAGCAGTAGATCTCCTTCTAATTGGTCAGCACCTATACATTCGAAAACATTAGCCTGATTTATTTGTATGTCAATTACCACACACAGCACACCACCACACACACACACGCACACAGCTCACCACACGCACACGCACACCACACGACACACGCACACACGAACACCACGACACGCACACGCACACACGCCACGCCACACGACGCACACGCACCACAGCACACAGCACACACACCACGCACGACACGACGACACACGCACCACGCACACACACACACGCAGAACACACGCACCACGACACACACACAGACACACGGACACACACACACACACACACACGGACACACGGACCACGGACACACGGACACGGACTACGGACACACGGACACACGGACACACGGACACACAAACACATGGACACACGGACACAGGGACACACGACGACACGCACGCACGCGCACGCACGCACGTACGCACGCACGCACAGCACACACACACACACACACACACACACACACACACACACACACACACACACACACACACACGGACACACGGACACACGGACACACGGGCACACGGACACACGGACACACGAACACACGGACAGAGGGACACACGGACACACGGATACACGGACACACGGACACACGGACAGACGGACAGACGGACACACGGACACACGGACACACGGTCACACGGACACACGGACACACGGACACACAGACAGACGGACACATGGACACACGGACACACAAATTACTTTAAAATAAATAAATGAGCGGCAATTAAGTAAGCAGGTAATTAGACATTATAATTGGATATACATCAAACTATTATTGTTAATGCACGATATGCGTGTTGGTTTTAGTAAATATTTAAAAGACAACAACAAACAGGGTTATCTTGATTTTAAAAGATAGGCACGATAAAACAGTCGAATATACTTCTGATTGCAGATTTTTGTTTTCACCGAAAATTTTTCAGCAATAGAAGTTGATCATGCACGCCCCTCTCTTGTTACGGAACTCTTAATTAAAACAACTAAACTACTAAAAACGCTTTTATTTATCAGAGTAGAATGGTTGAAAAACAAGCATTATACAGTAATTTGATTATCTCATCATTTATAACTAAACATGTAGTGAAAAACTTATTTACAAAATCAAGCATTGGTAAATTATTTCTCATTCTAAAATACAAGAACATTATCGTATAAAGTCCACATATATCCGAACGGTATTCCGACAGCGTAGTTTTGTTGTTGCGGAACCATCTAGAATTCTTCTCAAGGAAACGTAAATGGTAGCCTAGCGGGGGTCGTCCAAAGGAATCAAAATATTCCCGGTTACCATTTTCGTCATATATATATATATATATATATATATATATATATATATATATATATATATATGACTGACTTGGTTTGCTTGCTAGATCCGTGTTCACAATAATTGCACAAGATCTAGGTGCGTGTCGCGGTAGCGGATTAGAAGCACATACAAGTCGAAACACATTCTTGTGGCTGGAGATTGATTTCACACATTTCAACACTTGTACCGCACACATCTTTGGAGTTGGTATGCGCCCAGTCGCGGAGTAGTAATGCGTTTTCCTCGATCTTATAGTTTAAACAACTGTACGCCATTGCTTCCTTTTTCAATTTTTCAATCGACGGGCAACCAATCTTGTCCAAGTTTAGTATTAGTTTGATAAGGAATCTTAAAAACTGTTGTTTTTCACTACCCTTAACGTGAATTTTGTTAAACGGTAGCAGAGTTCTTATCAGCTCCTTTTGGAAATCGCTGTATGGCACATACCCTGACCGCCATTTCAAGCCGTGATATTTATCCTCTAAATACCTTATCCGTCTTAACATGGGTTTTGATATAAAATAATCTCGAGGTGAGTTTATCAGCATCAGCAGTAACGAATCAAGATCTGTAATCACGGCAATTTCTTTCGGTATGAATTCGTTGTCAACACCTCTAAACCCTTGTACGTCCAAGTATGTGTCTATCTTCTTTCACTTACTGCTGGATACTGAAGTTTGTGATCTAGAGCTGCCCCTTTTAACAGGAGAAATCCACGACCACATTTCGATGTTTATCGATCTCAATCACGTTATCGAATTCGGCGTACACCAAAAAGGTAATAGTTTCTACGAGAGCTTCATCAAAGCCGACTTCTAGGCGAATTGAATCATTTCTAACTAAATTCCAGTGTTTGCTAGCGTTTGCAAACAAGTAAGGGGTTAGGTCGAAGGCCATTAAACAGTAGCCGTTGAGGTAATCGCTTCTCGATATATCGTTGCCCTCATTAAAAAAATGAATACCCGTACCAGAGAATAAGGTCTGATGTATCCTTACCTATAAACCATTAGCTGTAAAATCTGGTTGTAAGCCTTGGAATGAATTTGTTGGTCGTCAATATATAACGACATGCTGTGATGTAAATTGAATGGATTTAAGTGGTAATCACCATTGAAGGCTTTATTTGCGACAAAACCTACTATACATCGTTTAGGTAACTGACCATGGAAGATATTATCCAATGATTTTCGCCATATGCCTGTGGGTATAGTTAACACTTTTACATCGGTCTTTGTAACAGGATATTTGCTGGAGTTGTTTCTAAAGCTTTAGCGTGCGTAATTAGAATGATGGGGTTGAATCGCATACGTCTCACCAGTAAACTAGCGTCCATAATTCTCGTCTTGTAAGTTGAAGCGTGCGCCGCCATTAGACTAAATTTATTTCTTGATCGTACAAATTTAGCCTTTAATTGAACACCGCTTATGTGAAACTTTTCTATGAGATTTGTTTGCTGGTCGCTGCAAGTACTTGACGCTTCGAGGTGCCGTTGTTTGCGTTTCCCAGTGTATTCATCTGCCACCTATATGTGAACTCTTGGCCTCCTTTCCATAATTTAACAACGTGTCGATATATGAGTGGTAGGTGTAGGTGTTGTTTGGATATGACACCATCTTCTGATTTAAGTAAACTTCCACTCTGCGTCGACGGTAAAGCGAACAAATCCAATTCGCACTTGACGCATTCACATGATTGAGCATGTTGAAAAGCCATTATGTTGAAAATATATCGTTGTAAGTAGGTTTCTTCTTCTTAACGGCAACAGCTCTCGGTAGAGACTGGTTATTGTCGGCCAGACGTACTCTTTATAGCCCGAACCGTCCATCATTTTATCGATTTTCTCATCGGCTTTACGTTTAATATTTCTACCTGCCTTGTGAAATCTTTCTTAAGACGATTTCTTAACAGGTCGATCCTCTATGAGGTCACCAAGAATATTAGCACCCGTCCTGAGAGCTTCTTTTCCAATGGCCTTTGCACCAGACTTAAATAACGGTATTATACTTCTAAGTGTACCACCTAGTCAGCTTCCTATTCCGTGACCGCGTTGATATGGTGCGCCTCTGTAGATGGATCCAATGCCGTTACCGTCCTGATTCATATAATATAGTTGATAAGGACAAACCATTATTGCACTTTCTTATAGTGTAGCTTCAGACACGACGTCCCGAACTCGAATGGCATTGCTGCACCCCTATCTGTTTTATGTTAATTTCGATGTTTTTAAATTCACGGGCATGTAGTGTGCAGGCGAAAAAACCACATCTTTATGACCTCCGTAAGCGTAGTTGTCAGAAGTAATATTTATTACACGCATAAGCGCCTACAATTTGCGGTTCAACGATGTCGCAATAAACACACATTTGCGTTGGTAATCCTATCCATATACCAGCGGGGTGCGGGGGTATTGGTTCCATAGCTTTGTTCTGATACGGCCGATAACCCAGCTGTAAGGCTAAACGTTGTGAGAATCCGAATAGCGAGAGGGATGTTTTTAATTTCGTGGTGACGCGCTTAGTTAAATTATGATATTCGATTGTTGGCAATTTACTTATTAGCTCGTGGTTATTTAGCTCGCTGGCAATTTCTTCCATGTTGGCATAATTCCCCGAGACAAAACGTAACACATACCATCCGTCCTCAATATAAATGACTTCCTCGCTGTCGTGTTGGAAATGCGATGCTGCCTTTTTTAATATCGTCTCTACCACATCCTCTTCTCCTGCGGGTGGAACAGTTCTTTAATAAATTAAATTGTCTGTCGCACTTACAGCGGCAAAAGAACACGGGTACTGAATTTCCAAAATGCCAACATCCCATGAGCATGTTAATCTTATTCGTTTTGGTAGTTGTGTAATAAAATTTGACGTCATATTGTCGGGAAAATACGTAATGGAACTACTATTTAATAAGGTAAGATAAAAGTCCATTTTATATATCTCTCAACTGCGAAGCTAACACCCAGCTATTAAATTTGTCACTGTATCCACGCCACTTGACCAGGTATTGTTTATATTGTCCGCGGGCCTTCTCTGCTAATATCTTATTGACTTTGAATAGGTCGTCTTTATCAACCGTAACAACTTGCAACTCTTCCTCGTAAAAGGTACCCGCAACAGGATCGTTATTAAGATCGCTAATTCGATAAACTGGTGGTCTTCTTTTTATCACTGCACTAATTGTAAAAACTTCCTCGCTCCAGTTCGTTTCATATCCCTTCTCAAAGGTTTACTTAGTTCTGACGATTCTCACATGTTCACCGGCTTTATATTTAGGATGTGCCTAAACCTTTCGCGTACAGGTTATTCCACACTTCCAAAATGTTTTCATCGTTTACAGCCGTAGGGGCCCTCTTTATACTTGAATAAGGGCTATTTTTGTAAGCAGTCACAAGTCTTTCGAGTACATCAATATACCTGTAGGAATTTTTGTAAGTGAAATAACGCCACATCTTTGTTTTCAATGATTTATTAAATCTTTCAACTACAGATGCTTTTATATCGGGGTTATTTGTTACATAGAAATTGATATTTTGTTTCTTGAAAAGGTTTTGTACACAGACCGCCACAAACTCCTTGCCTTTATCCGTCTGTAGATTTGCCGGTGTATTATCACTTTCCTTAAAAATATCGATTAAGAACTCTCGCTCAGGACCTCTTGCTAAACATATCAATAACCGTAGTAAATAGTTGTATCCACTATGGTGTTTACTTAAAGTTCGAATATCGCTTGCCACAGCTCGTAAATGTTGCTCAATATATTTACATTGCGGAAATTTTTTCTGACAGGTTTATAAACCGTATAAGCCTCCTGGCCTGTAGCCATTTTTTCACTTCACCATATCTACCCTTTACAGCATTAACTAAAGGTGTCATACCCGCAAACCCTGTCGGATGCTCTATATCATAGTATACAGCATCCATGTTACGTTCTCCAGGAATCGCAATTTAGCGAACGTCTTCTTCTTCGAAAGGATCTTCGCGCGGTTTCCCTCGATTCACTATTGGTATCTAATTCTCACCTATAGTTGTGAGGCTCGGTTCAATGTTAGGTGATACTGTAGTATCACGTCTTCGAGTATTTCCGATAAACTCTCGTGGTATATTTATTTCTTTAATATACGTCGCAAACTGTCGCCTGTCATGTGGGTGTGTAGTTTTTCGCTGTCTTAACGTTTCGTGAACTAGATCGATAATGTTGGAATAAGGGATGATCTCACCTCTTATTGTGACAGTACCCCTTTTATACCACCGGCCGTATTCAGTATACGCAAGAAATCAGCCAGTGCCTTTCTTCTTGTATGAAACAGGCAGTGTTGATACTATCTCGTCGTCTGCCAGACCTTTGTGTTTCGGCGAATCCCTAATATCACCTTTATCACCGCTGATTGTTATACTAGCGGATTGACATAACTGACTGGAAAAATGTAGATATTTTTGAAGAAGCTGATTCTACTGCTAACATTTGTCATGGTCAGTCATTTTGGTTTTTAATACATTATCCATGTCGTTACCCAACTGCGTTAATATGTTTTTTGCGTGATATCTGGCGCTTGCAGACGCTGTATAAAATCCATAGGTAGAATAACCATATTTTTCAGATCATGGTCCATAGTTATTGAAACAAATTACCCAGAATTCCGCCAAGTAATGGTCTTAACAGGAGCGGTAGAAATGCTCCGCCCTTCTGTACGAGAAACTGTTTCTTCCTTTTTATAGACCTCTCTCTGTGCCAGTCGCCTTAAAGTGTGCTTATGCTTTGATCAGCTGACAGAGGTACACAACCTTGTAAAATGTTATGTGCACACTCGCAAATGCATTACACCTTCTTACTATCCAGATGTTTCAATAAAGCGTCACGCTGACCTTTACTTAATCTGGCTAATGAGTGCAGGATATCGGTGTTTTGGATTAAAGCGTGAACCATATCATGATGAATCATATATGATGTAATCTTTATGACTGTGAGGCTTAAACCCTTTTTTAGCTATATATATATTTGTTCTATAGCGTAGCACATTCGGTGTATTCTGTTATAAATCGAACAATATATCCGTGTGGATTAGAAGTAGCAGCCCCTAAAAATGTAGGTTTGTCAGGTGAAATCTGTCTTGCTAAATGCTGTATCTGTGCCCTGTCACGTGGATTCTTAATATGTAATGAGCGTTGATAGAGACATCTCGCTGTCCACGTCCTTGATGAAATATGTTTTGCGTTACGAAAAATGATTTCTATGATGACAACCCTTTGTAAAAATATCTTCCACCAAACCGTTAGTCTCACCCATTAGATCGTCAATTATTATTAAGGCCAGTTTTATACCGTCAAACTGTTTCGTATCAGGTAATCCTTTCTGAAAATCCACTGAGAGATCTTTGAATAATGGTTGCCATTCGCCATAAAACAAGATAATTTTTTCAAAAGCTGTATAGCAGACAGTTTCGATATTTTTTAGAAAATCAATGATAAAATACAATTTCACACAACCAGATGGTCCCGCTACTATTGCAGAAAGGGGATACTTAAACTGACCTTCCATCTCGAAACGCTAATCAATACTAAAGAGTATTCCGTTATCATCACTTAACTTAACTTAATACTAGGTGAAAAATCTGAAATCACAGGTACATTTTACTCTGTTTTACCGTGTCGTATGCTGTCTTAACACCGAATGATAGTGTCTCCTATTTGTGTGCTGTCCTTGTAAGATATTTAGCGTGATCATGCGATCGTGCTTACCATGTGCGTTGAGTCGATTGTACTGTAGTGTGCGTGTGCGTGTGGATCGTGCTGTGTGCGTTGCGTGCTGTGTTGTGTGTGTCGTTTGTGTGTGCGTGTGTGCTGTGTGCGTGTGTGCGTGTGTCGCGTGTGTGCGTGTGGCTGCCTGTGCGTGTGTGCGTGTGTGCGTGGTGTGCGTGTGTGCGTGTGTGTCGTGTGTGCGTGTGTCGTGTGATCGTGTCGTGTGCGTGTGCGCGTGTGTGTGTGCGTGTGCGTGTGTGTCGTGTGTGCGTGTGTGCGTGTGCTGTGTGTGTGCGTGTGTGCTGTGTGCGTGTGTGCTGTGTGTGCGTGTGGTGTGTGCGTGTGCGTGTGTGCGTGTGTGCGTGTGTGCGTGTGTGCGTGTGTGCGTGTGTGCTGTGTGCGTGGTGCGTGTGCTGTGTGCTGTGTGTGCTGTGTGGTGTGCGTGTCGTGGTGTGTCGTGTGTGCGTGTGTGCTGTGCTGTGTGCTGTGTCGTGGTGTGTGCGTGTGCGTGTGTGTGTGTGTGTGTGTGTGCGTGTGTGCGTGTGTGCGTGGTGCGTGTGTGCGTGTGTGCGTGTGTGCGTGTGTGCTGGTGTGTGCGTGTGTGCGTGTGTGCGTGTGTGTGTCGTGTGTGTGTGCGTGTGCGTGTGTGTGTGTGTGCGTGTGCGTGTGCTGTGTGTGCTGTGTGTGTGTGCTGTGTGCTGTGTCGTGTGTGCGTGTGTGTCGTGTGCTGTGTGTGTGTGTGTGCGTGGTGCGTGTGCGTGTGTGCGTGTGTGTGTGGTGTGCGTGTGTGTGCGTGTGTGGTGGTGCGTGTGCGTGTGTGCGTGTGTGTGTCGTGTGTGCGTGTGTGCGTGTGCGTGCGTGTGTGCGTGTGTGTCGTGTGTGCGTGTGTGCTGTGTGCTGTGTGTGTGCTGTGTGTGTGCGTGTGTGGTGTGTGGTGCGTGTGTGGTGTGTGCGTGTGTGCTGTGTGTGCTGTGTGTGCGTGTGCGTGTGTGCTGTGTGCGTGTGTGCTGTGTGTGTGTGCGGTGCTGTGTGCGTGTGTGCTGTGTGCTGTGCGTGTGTGCGTGTGTGCTGTGTGTGGTGTGTGTGTGCGTGTGTGTGTGCTGTGTGCGTGTGCGTGTGTGTGTGTGTGTCGTGTGTGTGTGCCGTGTGTGCGTGTATGTGTGTACGTCTGTGTGCATCTGTGTGCGTGTGTGCGTGTGTGCGTGTGTGCGTGTATGCGTGTGTGCGTGCGTGCGTGCATGCGTGCGTGCGTGCGTGCGTGCGTATGTGTGTAATTGAACATACAAATAAATTAGGCATAATTTTTTCGAATGTACAGCGGCTGACCGCTTAGATAGAGAATCCACCTGTGTAAAAAAGGCCCTATTGTATCAGGGTAGAAATGATTATTATTGTTACTTCCGATTTTAAAAAACCGGTTTTTAAAAGAAACTTGTTACATTTGGAAACCGGTTTTTAAATTATGAAAACCGGTTTAAAAGAATTCATTCAAGTTATTATGTAAAAAATAATTTTTAACTTATTTGACTTGCTATTCATTATATATAAAACGGACAGCAGACATATTTTTTCAACGTTGCGAGTTGCGTTGAGCATTGTGCACTGCGCACGTGGAAAAGACGTGTCTAAACGACTTATTTTATGTTATTACATATTGTGCAATCCGCACAAGTCACGAGAAGTTCGCTTAATCTTGTAAAGTGAAAACTGGAAACAAAAATATTAAGTTGGAAAAAATAACGTAAGTATTAAGTATGTTTCTAATTTCTATGTTTGCCTTTGTATTTTCTATTTTACATTTTAATCTTTAATTTTATTATATAAATTTCTTTTCTCAAAACTTAATGTAAAATAAAAAGTTCTGGCTTCTTTCTAATAGGATTTTAAATAAAACACAGGGTGATAAAATAATCCATATTTTCTTTCGCAACGTTTCAACATAAATTGTGTCTTAATCAAGCTTCGGAATTAGATTAAGAAGATGCGTGTTTTATCAAAATTCCTAAAAAAATGTAGATTTCTTTCAATTACATTAATATTAATAGTTAATATTATAAAATTGTAAAATAAACTTAAAAAAATATTTATTTAATAACTTTAATTTAAATAAGTCTGATAGTTTCATAAAAAGTTAGGGATAGACAAGGCAATCTGCAATCATTGTAATAAAATATTAAGCTGAAAAGGATCATCTACGAGCAATCTACGTAGACATTTGAAATAATTATCGGAAAGAAATCAGAAACGATTGGCGAAGAAGAAACGCCTGGATGTTCCTCTTCTTCAAAAAACTAACGAATATTTTGAATTTTACGAAAGTGAAAAGGAGTAGTTGAGAAGAAATCATATCACTTACAGCAGTGGATGGATTTTCTATTAATAGCATTACAAATAGTTCATTCATACGACAGTCTCTTCAACAACAAGGATATTAATTAACAAGAAGCAACTCTAGAGTAATGGATCTCATTCAAGCGTTTTATGACAATGTCAAACGTGAAACTATTATTGAATTAGATTCAATAAAAAAGAATAGGAAAAAAATCTCCATAACTTTACATGAGTGGACTAGCAAAATAAATCATATATATTTAAACATTAATGTACACGATTTGGCAAAAGATTTCAATTTGGGATTAGTACCAATAGCTGGTTCTTGTGATGATCATTGAACATTGGAATTGGTATCTGAAAGGTTGCAACATTTCAACTTGAATCTAGAAACTGACATAGCTGCAGCAACAAATCATGGTGCCGCTGTTACCAAAAATTTGGCATATTATCATCTATAATTAATCGATTATGCTATTCACACGCCATCCACTTAGCGGTTATATAAACATAGAGAAATGATTGAAGCTGAAGCCGAAGTAAATGTTTCAAGTGAGGAATCGGAAGGTGAAGATGAAAACGAATATAACTATTATGAAGTATCTCTTTATTATGTTTATAACCCAGAACATCCTATTCCTATTTTGTCTGACAGTTACAAACAATCAGTTTCACAAATTAGTAGTAAGTTCTTTAGAAAATCTCCAGTAAGAAACACCATTCTTCAAAATTATATCAAACAAGAAAAGGAAATGAATTAAATTCAATTCTTGGCTGCAAAACAAGGTGAAATAGTATAGAGGACATGATTGGAAGATTTCCCGCTGTAAAATAACGTGTTGTTTTAGCATTGAATGGTATTGGCTCTTCTTATGTGTGGAATGAAGCTCAATATCCTAAACTTTTGGAAATTTATAAAGTCTTGGATTCGTCTAGCAGCTGAAGGCTTAGGGCGACGAGATGCCAATTTATTAACCAGTGAAGGTATATTTGAATTTCTGTTAAATGAGCTACAATATTTAAACACTGAAATAAGTTTGAAATTATTATATGCTTTAGAAGAAAGAGTTCAACAAAGAAGACAAGTAGAATTGGCAACTCTTTTGCTGTATTTGCAAAATCTCCAAAACGTTTCCAGTTCAGCAAAGAAATTTAGTGTATTTTCTTTAGCTTCAAAAACCGAAATTATTAAGTTATCTGGAAATATGTTGCCTAGAATATTTCCAAATTTTTTCATGTAAACCGATTCTGATGAAGAGCAAATCAAAGAAACTACCTGAAAAAAAAACTTAAAAATCCAAGACACTGAAAGCTGAATTTTCATTATTAGGGGCAACGATTAAAAGAACCGAAAACTTAGATTTGCTATTTGATGCCCTGAAAACAATAAAACCAAGCTCAGTAGCTAGTGAATGAGTATTTTCAAATTTAGGCTATATTGCCACATATGGCCATACCTTTATGGAATGAAACTGAAAATTGTAGCTGATCACAAACCATTACAGGTGGTTATTTTCCCTTAAAGACCCAAACTCGAAACTTGTCAGATGGGCATTAAAACTCGAAGAATACGACTACAAAATTATACACAAAAAAGGCAAACTAACACAAACGCAGACGCACTCTCGAGATTAGCAATATTCCCCTTAGGCCTATACAATGACGAAGACACATCTTCATTGCTGAGCAACATTGACCCCGAACTCTCAAAAGAAGACATAAACAAAATTATAGATCAAGAAATACCTCCCTCTGAAGAACAAAACGTTCCACCAACTGCACATACGAAAGCAAAAATCAAAATTTTACAAAACGTAATAATTAAACATCCTCAACCTCATGTACAAGACAAAAACGATATCGAAATAGAATGTACTAGCGTAGAAAACCCCTTACTCAAAATACCCTTTACAGAAAAACCGATCAACTCTAACAAGAACCAAGAAAAGACTAAATAAGGTTGGTTATCTAATTAGAACTTTGAAAAGTAAGGTATCTTTAGACACCCTAAAAACAGCATACTATGGACAATTCAATAGTATATTGTCTTATGGTGTGCTCTTATGGGATCATGGCCTTCAGCGACTAGGATTTTTTCAATTCAACGGCGAATTGTTAGAGTGTTAGACAATAAGTTGTACAAGGAAGACTGCAAACTATCCTTTGTAAAACTTAAAATCTTAACTCTACCAAGTTTGTTTATTCTGCATGCAGTTATACCATTACAACGAATTCTTAAGCAATACAATCTGTGATATCTTATAAATTCTACTGTGTTCATGCTACATGTTTAGCTTATATGATACTGTTTGTAAATAGCCCTAATTCTCTTTGTTTGTTTTTTTTTTGTTTTATCTGTACTCTGACAATTGTAAATGCTCCATATACAACAACAAGCTAAAGTATATTACTATTAATATTATTATTACTATTATTATTATTAGAAAGAAATTGTTCAAACATTTTTATTATTATTTTTATACTTTTTACTATTTTCATTACTTTATAAACCCATATTTCCAACTATAAATAGTAGCACATATATAGCGCCAGAAACCATAATTAAGTTTAACGTTGTTTATACATAAACTTTATTTTGAAGTTGTATTTTAATGTAGCCTTTAGGAACCGACCGTAAAGTTACTGACTTGGTTGGACCTGTGTATGCATATTTTCTGGAGAATAAAACATTCAAACATTCAATCAAATATTATTACTATTATTATTATTATTATTATTATTTATTTTTTTTTTTATGGCTTAAACTTCATGGTTATTTGCCATTTTTTGAGTACCTATGTTTACTAAGTATTTATGTTTATGTTTCTATTCTTTTTTTTTTTTTAATTGTGTCGAATAAGCCGGTAGCTTCTAGATACTTGAACAAGCTTTGTATTTTTTCATTGTTTATTTTAAAATCGTTCTTTATCCCATTGTTCATGTTATATTTTATTCTATCGTCTATTAATTCATCACATTCCCCAAATATATGCATTACGGTTAATGGTTTATCGCATTTAATACATATCGGTTGTTGCGGTTTTATTAAAATATAAGAGTGTATTGCATGTCTGTGCCCTATCCTTATTCTACTAAGAATGATGCTATGTTTTCTAGACATTGGTGGGTATGGTTTTCTATTGTGAACTGTTGGTGTATGTTGTTTTGCTAATCTTTTTTCTTTTTCCCACTCCTCTTACCATATATTCCACACACTATTTTTTATCTCGTACAACACTTCATTCATTGTTAAATGTAATCTTGTAACCATCTCTTGTAGTTTGTCAAACATTGTTTTATTTTGAATATTGATCATTTCTTGTACATTTGGATTAAACATAATTTTGTTAAGGAAATGCGTAGGGTTATCTTTAATTTTTTTGGCATATTTTAACGTAATCCACGTTCTTCTGTAATTAAGCGGTAACATTCCCGCCTCAACATGTAAGCTACTAATAGGGCTTGTTGGGTATGCACCTATTGCGTATCTTATACACAAATGTTGTATTGTATCTAATCTTTTAAGGTTAGATTTTGCGGCTGTTCTAAACACCATACAACCATAGTCAAATACAGATAGTATTAGAGTCTTGTAGACACGCAGTAAGACTTCTCTGTCAGATCCCCACTTGGAATGCGACAGACATTTGAGTACGCTTAACGCTTTACGTGCTTTTACAATGATATAATTAATGTGCGTTTTCCATGTTAGTTTCTCATCAAGCATTAGCCCCAAGAATTTATATTGCTGTACACACTGTATCTGTTGTTGTTTCAAAAAAATATTTGTGCGGTAATGTGGACATCTCACTCTACAAAAATGTACACATACCGTTTTATTTTGCGATATTTTAAATCCTACCAACTCTGCTTTGTGTACAATATCATTAACCGCTGATTGAAGTATGGAATTGTGCGAACTATCCCCTTCGGTAGATGCAAATATAACTAAATCGTCCACATACATACATCTACTAATTGTGGGATGGACTGTTTTTGTTATTTCATTAACCGGTATTAAGAATAGGGTTACACAGGGTGATCCCTGTGGTATTCCTATCTCTGAGCAGTGCTTGCTTGACACAATGTTTCCAATCCTTACACGAAAATATCGGTCTGTGAGGAATCCCTTTATGAAATTAGCCATGTTGCCTCTTATTCCATATGTATGTATTTTTTCCATAATTCCATACTAAATCATAGGCCTTCTCGAGATCGAAAAATATTGCCGTAGTATGTTTTCTCACCTTAAGCGACTCTTCTATGGCGGACACTATGTATATAATATTATCCCTCGTTGAATAGCCTTTACGAAAGCCCGATTGATAAGTATCTAACAGTTCTTGCATTTCTAGATATTTTTTAAGTCTTTCATTTACCATCCGCTCTAGTATTTTTTCAATGCAGCTGCTTAACGAAATCGGGCGATAGTTTGACGTTTTTGAAGGGTCCTTTCCTGATTTCAATATAGGGATAATAATGTTTTTTTGAAAAATTAAAAATTTTTAATTTTTCAAATTTGACAAAATTGTTTACATCTTTAACAATTTTTAACAAACATTACTACTGACGAACCATTAAAAAATCTCAAAAAAGATAAGTATTTTATTATGAGTGTTAATGGTGAAAGTTTACATTTTCAAATTTGAAATAAGTATACCAATAAATAAATAGAAAATAACAACGGACGTATAATTGTATTTAGACTAACAAACACATATATCACAGTTCTATTAGACTAACAAACGAATATATCACAGTTCTATATCACAATAAAAAATATATCACAGACTAGAGGGTAGACTTACGGGGTTTTCCCTTCGGCCAACCCTTCTTCTTTTTCTGCTTAAGTATATCTAACCTCTGTTCATCAATAATTTCCTCGTCAATCGAGGAATTAATTGAAGATACTGACGTTCTCTTCCTTTTATCGGAAGCGTCAGTCTCCATTTGTATTTCAGAACTATTAATTTTTGGTTTTTCTACCTCTTTTTCGGTATTTACATTGGTAGTAGTTTTCGGTGTCTTCTCGTACGTTATTTTAAATGTGTTTTTTAACTCCGATGCAAGTACCGGAATTAAACAAGATGCCAATTCTTTTACATTCATGTCTCTAGATCTAGGTGAGGCAACAATTGTGGCGTATGACTCTTTTGCTACATTAGCGCATACTTCTTTTTTAGCTTCAAAGTAAGAAATGTTTTTTTAACCTTTATTTCTTGCATTTTGGCTTCCTCTTTATATTTGGGGCACTCTCGTGACCTCGCTGAGTGGTTCCCGTCACAGTTTATACAATATATGGGTTTTTCGCACTGTTTGCCTATATGCATTTCTTTTCCGCATACACAAGCTTGTTCTTTATCGCATTTTGACGCCGAATGCCCGAAAACCTGACATTTAAAACACCTCAATGGTGCCGGTATATAGAATCTTACGGGCAACCTGTAAAATTGCCAGTTTAACATATAGCGGTAAATTATCGCAGCATTTCCGTCTTTACGTGACGTAATTCTTCTAAAATCTATTACTTTTTGATTAGTTAAATTTTCAAGAATTTCTTCGGTCGTACAGTTAAGGAGGTCTCGACATGTAATAACACCTTTCACTATATTTAGTGTTTGGTGAGGCTCTACTGTTACAGGAAAATCTCCAAACATCTGAATTTTTAACAATAATTGCGACTGCTTCTTTGTCCGTGTATCTATCAGTCATCCTACTTTGGTTTTCTTACAAAAATTAACATCACCTGCTAAACTGTATAACGTCTTTGCTATGAAGAAAGGGTTATCCTTTTCAAAACTACCTTCCTTCTTTTTAATGAGAAGGAACCGAGGAGCTACAATGCCCGACGTCACCTTCTCCATTAAATTGAGGAATTTTCTGGTTGCACCCACAACAACATCCATGATTTTGGAGGTGGACTCCTCAACGGTAATTTGACAACGCTGTCTACCTTCAGCGCCTATTTCAAAGGATAAGTCCTCATTTAGATCCGTACAACTCATAGTATTCATATAGCAAGGCTACATACTGTGAGGAGGCGCCCGTTTCCCCACAGGCGTTTCAACGCTAGCGACCAGACTTCCCCCTGGCCACGCTCAGGCTTCGCCTTGCGCAATCCCTTCAGCACCTAAAACTGCCAAACGACCTTGGGATTGGGGGATTTTTTATAGAGGTTACCCGGGCGGCTAAGCCAAGGCCACCGACCGCTGGCTGTACGACGTTCCCTAGCCACGCCCTGCTAGAGTCTCTGAAGTACAGTTTGCGGTTGCGGTATGAGGAACGGCCAGCGATCAGCCGCCCCCCAGCTAGGACATCCCGGGATAGCTACACCCGTATACGCTTTTGACGACGTATGTCCTGGGAAGAGTAGGGAGAAAAAGGAAGAGGTCTCTCAGCTTTCGCTGGGAGCCTGAAGATAACAAGAGTTAGAGCGAAGGTGATCCGACAGGAAAGAGTTAAAGTAAGGGAGGCCACTCAAGACTAGCATAAGAAAAGTGTACTTCCAGCTAGGGGGGACGTAGGGTTCCCATCCCTGTCCTCGTTAGATACTAGGCCCCACGTGGACTGGTCCGCGACACCGTATTCCCTGGAGCTAACAGTGGCGGTTAACCGCCACGAGCTCATATTTCGGTGTTGGCCTTGCATCACTTACGATCATTTGCAAGGTCATTCCCCTATCCGCCACCTGGGGACGCGCCTAGTAGGTAGTCCTACCCCTAGGTATTATTATTATTATTATTATTATTATTATTATTATTATTATTATTATTATTTATTTGTCTATTTTCTCTCTTGGCTAAATATAACTTAGTCTAATATACACTTAAAACTCTCCTAACTATGTTACAGGTATTTAGCAGTACTACTCTTTGCATGTGAACATATAAATTTGGATTCACCTGTAGAACTTTTAATCCACTGTGTAATTTTTTTTGGAATCTCGCCATTTGCCGTAATTATTATTGGAACGATTATTACTTTGTCTGCTTTCCACATTTTCTTGATTTCGTCTGCTAATGGCATGTACTTATTTATTTTTTCTGTGTGTGCTTTTTTATGTTATTTATAAGTGGCACTGAAATGTCGATGAAGTATGTAATTTTTGTTTGTTTTAGAGTTAATACTATATCTGGTATATTGTTAGGAGTAGGTCTATCCGTGATTACTTGACAATTCCAATCAATCTTTGTATCTTGGTTTTCACACACGGAAGGCGGGTTATAGGTGTAATAGGGAACGTTTTCTTTTAGATCCATGTATTTTATTCGTAATTCTTGGTGTAATATTTTTGCTACTTGATTATGTCTATCGAGATATGCTTTTGGTGCAAGCATTGAACATCCAGAAATGATGTGTTCGATGTTTTCGTCTACGTTCCCACACATTATGCATTTGGTAGTAGATAAGTTTTCCTTAATTATATTTTTCCGATACACCCTTGTTGCAATTACTTGATCCTGTATAGCCACTATAAAACCCTCTGTTTCAGGAAAAATATTACCATTTCTAAGCCATGCTTGAGACGCAGAACTGTCTATTTCGTTATTATCTAATGTAGTTGGATAACGTCCATGAAGTCGCTTGTTCTTCCATTGCTCTTTTAACTCAGAGAGGCTTAAAATTTTAGAGTTAGGGTTATAATCTTTGTTGGTGAGCTTTAATGGTGATATGTTTAAGTCTGCTTCAAGTATTGCTTGATGAATTCGGCTAGTAACTGCCTTTTGCATGAAATATTGGCGAAGCTTTTCTATTTGCATGTGATGTCGAGCTTTGATACATGGTATTCCACGACCTCCGTGACTTCTTGGTAAATGAAACCTTTCGATTGAACTATGCGGATGGTGGCATCTGTGTTTATAGAAAGCTTTTCTAGTGCTAACATTTAGTGCTTCTAATTCAGTATTGGTCCATTTCAACACACCAAAACTGTATGTTAGAATCGAGGTAGGATAAGTGTTTACTCCTAAACCAATATTTCGTGCAGATAGTTTTGATTTAAGTATAGCATTTACTCGACTTAAATATTTTTCTGCTACAATTCTCTTAGACAGCTTTTGATCTATCCCTAGAGCTTGAATGTATCCCAAATATTTATGTTTTTCATTTTCTGTCATATGTAAGATCATACCTTGACCATTACTTGCTGGATATCCTGAATTTTGAACCCACTTTCTATTTGTCATTGTATTAATCCTACACTTATCTAACCCAAACTGATGTTGTTATTTGGATGCGAACAGCTTTAAATCATCCATGTACCATAAATGATTTAACATCGTTGTGTTTATTAAATGCCCTTTGTTTTGCCTGTTTAACAGTGCAGTTAAAGGTCTTAATGCTAGGCAGAACCAAAGCGGGCTTAAGGAATCCCCTTGGAAAATTCCTCTACATATTTGTAGTTTGTCAGCATCAATAGAACTAAAAGGTGAATTTAATAGTACTTTTGTATTCCAGGTTGACATTGCATAAGTTAAAAGATTCATTGTGTTGTCTTCAACTTTCTATAATCGTAATATTTCAAGTAACCAGGAATGAGAAATGCTGTCAAAAGCTTTTTGATAATCAATATAAGCTGTAAAAAGCGAGTGCTTCTTCTTTCTTGCTGTCTCAGTTACTACTGAATCAATTATTAACTGCTCTTTACAACCTTGCGACCCTTTTCTGCATCCTTTCTGTTCTTCATTTAGTAAGTTATTTATTTCTAGATGTTCATATAACTTACTTGTTATTATAGATGTTAGTAATTTGTATATTGTCGGGAGGCAGGTGATAGGTCAAACAATCGATTTATCTTGACTTGACTGACAATAATGTCACTATTACTTAAATTAATTGCCTGCCTTACTTTGACTTTCCGGGTAATAATTAAAACATTAGCAATTATTTACAAGTCTGATATTTAGTTACTCGCAAACCTCAAACCTGTTCAAACGAAATGGCCGTCTAGTGTTAGGTGCGTTATGCTGTCTAAATGAGATAGTCTGGGTGAGGTACGTATTGCATCATGCGGGCAGGTAAAAAAAAAATAAAATTACTCAAATTAAAATGAACGGACTTGGCGTACCGGTGGTTCAGCCCGTTAATCTACTATTGTGAGAAAGAACCATCAATAAAACCCACTTTATTCATAAATAAGCAATTGCACAGGTACATTACTAAGTCAAATAACAAAAAAAAACAATGAAAGGGTTAACTATATAACAAACCACCATTAAATCAGGTTAAAGTGCGTACAAAATTATAACATTAATAGAAAATGAATAAAAAACAGTTTAGTTACACAGAAACACAATAATAAAAAAACACATATAGTCTCACTCACAATTGGGTCATAAACAATCAAAATAAAAATCATAATAAAAATCGTAACACCAAACATGTGGCCCTTTTTAAAAACCAATCATGCCGGTCTTTAAGTAAATAAGCTCATAAAATAATAAAGCAAATCACGTTGCATATAAAATACAACAACAGTAAAATTGTACAGGTAGTAAGGTAAATGCGAGGATTGAAAGAAAACAGACAAGGAATTTAAAAATTCCCCAATTGTTTAATGACATCTAAAGCACAAAATACATAAGTCACATTGTAATAAAGCACATACAAAAGAGAAATCAGCTCGCAGGCAAATAACTCAACTTCAACAAACTGAAATAAAAACTCATTAAAACAAAGCCTTAAAAGAGTACGTTATAAATAAATCACTAACATCGTTACCGATATATATATATATATATATATATATATATATATATATATATATATATATATATATATATATATATATATCATATACAACATATAAAAACAATAAATATAAAATTCGAGGTGTTTAATGGTCTGGCTTGGGAGTGTGTACCAACAGGTAATTGCCTTTTACAATTAATAACCTGCGGCATCCTTTAGCCATTCACCACCCACCTTTCCACCATTATAAATATAAACAATGCTAATTCACACAAATACCAAAGGGAGAGTGCCCAGTACTGTCCTTTTATTTTAGAAGATTTGAGCTTAATGAGTCCGCGTACGAATAAGATACCTTTACAAGACAATGTTTGGTATTTAATATGTTATCTAGACTGGTAAAACTATTTTCTCCTAGCTTTCAGTTATATAAAAATACTTACTTACATTAGAATAAATATTCCCTTAATTGATCACAGGAACAAATCGTTAATAGATGCGGTTTAACCCCGAAAGAAAAGACAACCTAGTGTTGGCGAATTCAATAGAAAAATGTATACGCACGTATTATTTTAAACACAAACTGTTTACAATGAAGGAATTTAATTAACCCAAAAATCGATCTGGCCCCCGTCTTCCAAAAGTAATAAAAAAACAAGAAACACTAACTCATGTTGAAATAGTTTCGTAGTAATTATTGCACGACATCTTAATTTTAAAAATATGCATTCGTCTGTAACAACATTCTACATACGGGTCTCGAGTACCCAGTAACAAAGATATCTTCATTAGACCCATGACATTTTTACATCAAGAGCGCGCATAAAGAAAATTGCAATGATTTGTTACGTCCCTTCAGTAAAGCATTTTTATGCGTGCACCTGCCACTCACCCCCTAACATGTGTTTACATACACATTAGTTACAAACAACCCTACATTCCTTAGATAAAAATATATAAATAAAAATATTCTGAAAACATGAGTAAATTACGACTTATTATCAAGATATTAAAAATCCACTAATTATCTTTTCTATCGTTGTAACAATGGCGATTTGACAAACGTTTATTACAATAATAAGATTTTCTCGGTCCACTATCCACATTATCCAAATGAAAAGGTAAACTAATTATAATATTATTAGTAATTGATTTGAAGACAGAGTGTTCTCTTAGAAATTGAAGTAAATAATAAATGGAATGTATGTAAGAATTGTATTACAATACCATGGTAAGAGTGTTTATTTCATCTAATATAAATTAATATCAATGATAATTTGAAAGTTAATATTACATCATAATCTTGTTAATTAATGTAGAGAAGTCCCTTGATTTCATTTTTGACGTAATTGTATTTTCACATTCCACACCTATAATGTACCTATAATGGACGTTCACCTATAAATGTAGTGGAGGAATAACACGGTTCTCCCGGGTAGAAGAGCTTAAAAGCCACATAGGAGAAATAATCTCTGTAACACTAAAGTATGTTTATCGTTGGAATACTGTGTGCATGACTGGTTTGAAATATGTTACCTTTTGGTTCATTAATTGTAAATGCAGTCCTTTAACATGTTGATGTGATGTTTTTACTTATACTAGGTACATTTAGCTAACTGTGCAACATGGTGATCACCATTTATGAGGTACAGGTCTGTATTAAATTTTACAATATTGCCACATTGATTTATTAAGGTGAGGGAAGGGTTATAACAATTTAGACCTTTTAATAAACTTAGAATATAAATACGCATAGATTTATGTATTTATAATTAATATTTGTATTTTACTTACGTTGTTGTTCTTGTTGTAGTATGGTATAAGGTTTTTCTTTGGTAGTTCTTTTCCTTATCCGCAATAACGACAGCAGAACTATATGTCACTTGCTTACAAATTTATATACCGTGTTTTATTGTGTCACCTTTATTTTATCCTCCCCTAGATACCCGCAATACATATATCCCGTAACAGCTCTTTCACACCTCCTTCCTCATTATAATTATACGTTCATTTGGATTATGTAAGTTCGCGTATTAACTTTACTTTTGCATTTGAGTTTTGGCAGTCGCTAGACTGGCCTGGGTACATTACAACCTATTGCTTATTCTTTAAGAACGAAAAACTAAAAATACCTTTTGTAAATTTCATGAACGAAAACTTTAAGAACAGTTAATTTTCCCTAGTGATCTCTAATAAACAATTAACCGACGTTACAGACGAACAGAAAGACTACAAAAAATTAAATAGTAACACGAAAGAAAAACTACATACCACAGGATAAACGAAAACTAAACGGCACTTAAAAGAGATTTTTATTGGCCAGAAATGGACAAAATCGTGACTAACTACATTAATACTTGCGAAACATGCCAAACACCAAAATACGAACGACACCTAAACGCATTAACATTTAAACCAAATCGCATAGGTGAAAGCGCCCTTGAACACCTTGATATAGACCCATTTAAATGTTCAGGACAAAATTTCATTACAATAATTGACAGTTTTTCAAAATTTGGTCAAGTTTACCCTAATTTACTGCAGGGGAAACCATTAATAAACTTATTACCTACGTAAAACATTGTGGAATTAACTCCAAAATCACCTGTGCCCAATTAAAAGTTTCAGTCCTCGCTGATAGAAAGCTTATGCATTTTGCGAGATGAAAAACCCAATACTACCAGTTCAACTAAAATAACTACTAAAATAAACCATGCTATATTCTTAAGCAACATCATACTAACAAAATTACATTCTTTCACAAGACCGACGAGACAAAAACGTTCATTAATAGATGGTATCAGAAAACTATCTACATGGCTTTTTGAAACGTTAGGTGTAGATGACTACTTAGAAATACTTAACAAAAATTACTCTTAAATTACTTTCTACACTAATATAACAAGAAACGGTATTACGCGAAATGACGCGAAGACACAAAGAAAATTTTGCCTCTTTAATAGATAATCAAATTACGCTACAAAATCAACTAAACAAATTGAAAAATGGCATGAACGAATTAATAGATTTTGAAAAATCATTTTCACTGACAAATTCTATCGATAATTTAGTAATACAATTACAAGTAATCCAAAATCTCGTTAATAATATAGGTATCGTACTATCATTTTCAAAGCTTCACATATTACATAGATCCAAAGAAGTTAGAATCATTAATTTTCAAACTAAATGAAACTAGACAAGTACCCTTGTTGAAACCTTATGAATTACTATCATTTATTTTCGACCAATAATCCAAAACAACTTATAATATTTAAAATTTATGTACCTGTTGTTACCGAACCTTTCAAATATTTTCAAATGTGCTTAGAACCGAAAGAAAAAATTTGAAGAGACGAAAATTCATTTAGCAGAAACTACAGTACGACAAATTAACTCACACTAAGTGCTAATAATCCCAATTCAACCAATCACCATACAAGCTACCTGCGAAGCAAACACACTATACGAAATTCGGCACCCTTCAATTGTTACACTAGCTAGAAGATTGCCGAATAGAAATTAATGGAAGAATGTACTAGCCCGAAGGTACCTTTCAGATGACTTAGTTCTTTAACGTTACAATAACCAGTAGTTAGATTGAAAAATCGTTATGTTAACTTTCAGCTTAGTCACAATTTATATTAAGGTTATATGACCAAAACGAAAAAATAAATAAAGCTCGCAAAATAGAGGCTCTCTGTTTTCCGAGGTTGGTAAGGGAGGAAGTGTATGGATATACTAAATAGGAACATTATCCATATCAAACAGACTTTGTTTATATAAACAAAAACCACTATTGTTAAAACTAGTTAAAAGAACGTAAACATGTAGTTCCCGTGAGAAAGGAGCACCCCCTTAATAAATGCAGTATAAAAGAAAAACTTAAAGATATAAAGTTAGTTCCTACTCAGTTCTTTCTCAATACGATAAGGATTCGTACTCATATGTAGTCGTTAAGAGGAGATCGTACAAGCGGTAACCTTCAGATTCTAACCGTTTTGCGATATGCTATCCCCGTAAAATTCTATTAGTAATGACCCCAGACTGGACCACGCAAACGACTGTAGTAATCTAAACATAAAAATGCCGGGTGTAGAATTACCACACGCATAAAGATTTCCGTGTACATTTTTTATTGTTGAATTGTTAGCTACCGTAAACGTAACCCAAATAAACGTAAATAAATTGTAAGTCTATATACAGCGTGTGCCAGGATTGATGTTACAAGAAGTGTGCGGAATTAAAAATCCTTGAATCCCAATTTGATCTTTTGTAACTAAGGCCTTTAAATTATAGAAAAATTAGCAATTTAACTTTATTTACCTATATTCACCCTTTCATTATGGGCCATAGGAAACGTCGTGGAAACTATATGTAGGATTAAAGCATTCTTATAACTTATGGATTTTCGTTGGGTAATTAGGAAAACAGTTATTTTTACTGTTGATTTTTTGAACGCCGCGAAAAAGTAGCCACCTCTAAGAAATTACCATAGTGTAAAGAATGATTTTCAATTCTGTCACAAATAAAATTTATAACGTTAAAAAATCTGAACTACAGTGACTAAAACATATTAAAAAAGAAACAATGAAATAAAAACCAATAACTATCATTATGCCAGAAATCTTTTAAACGTTTACGTAAAAAATTTTTATTCAACATTTGTTCACTTAAAAATAATTTCCTTCGTGTAGTTTTTATTTTTTCAGAAGATGCGCCCGTTTGTCTTTTACGTTTGAGGTTTTCTTGAGTTTCTGAGTTATCAGTATCTGTTGGCTCCGATATTGGTAAATTACGAGAATGCCTTGAATCAACTACTTCAGACAAAAGACAATTTAAATAAAATTTGGATAATTTTTCTTGCATTTTTGAATTCCAAAAATCGTTTCTCTTCAAGACATACTCTACTTTCATATCAAATTCGTGTCCTGTCCATACTGCAAATATACACCCCTTTCTATCAGTTATATGGAGCTGGCCTTGAATCTGGTAGTATCACTTATCGTTCATATTGATTTGGAGTTGCCCGTTTATAATATTCCAAAATTTTATTTTTTTCCTTAATAGCTTCATCAGCGCTCTTTTTTGTACGCTGAGTAGGGGCACTTAATCTCTACAATCATATCGTCGCCCAGAAGTCCGTCGGGGGTAGCTCCTAAAATATAAGAGAACATATGGTAAATAAATTGAAGCATTTTTATAACCTTACCAAGGTAATAAAAAACTTTATCGACAAATAAACCACATTCTTTGATTGAAATATTTTCTTGTTTTTCCAGTTGGGAAAGTACTATCTTTTCGAACTTCTTTCCATGATTTATAGAGGGAACATTTAAAAATCTCGAAGAGTAAAGAAGTCTTTTTACTAATGGTCCACACGATGTTGTGTTTCTTCTTGCACAAAACGAACGGAAAGATGATGCCGTTAGCAGTTTCTTTCTTTGTTCTAACCAGTAACCGCTTCCAGCTTGTAAAACTGTAAGCCGTTCTAAATCAGTTCGTTCTTCATCTGCTTTTTCTAAATTTTTTAAAAACTTAGCCTTTTCCATGTCCAAAAGAGTTGGGTCTAAATCCGTTTTGGAACAATCTTCACCATAATGTTCGTCGGGTGGATTATATTTTCCTCTAGGTTTCGACTTTTCACGCTTGTTCATCAATCCTTTTTTAAGAATTCGGATTTTGTGCAGTCTTGACCTTCTTTCGGCTCGTCTTTTTTCTAGTTTTTTTACTATTTTTCTAGGACTTACTCCATGCATGGTTTTATATAATTCATAATGTGGACGTTTAGAATTAAATGAGACTACTGCTGCTTTACATCTTCCACTATATGAACGTCTTTGAGAAAAGTTAACTCTTTTCCCACCTACAAATTTCGCCATAATCGAATTAAAGTGTTCAACAATGTTACTGTCGACATCCTCCAGTAAACTTCTGCTATAATTCGAAATATGTGATACTACTTCGTTCAGACGAGAAAATAATTGGGGGTGAGATTTAAGAACTGTAATATAATTTTTATCCTCTGAACCTCTTTTACAAAAATATTCTTCACTGTTCGTATGAAATCCTAATACGTGATACGAACTGTTGTCAATATCTTTTTTTTAATAGTTTCGGAGAATCAACGCTTTTATTCTTTTTTTCTATAACGAATAGCAGAGACTACCGCAGTTCGCAATCGCATAATATTTTGACCTGAAGTAGTTTAAATTAAACTATCACAATTATGAATATGATAGTTACGTACCTAAGATTTTCCGCTCTTTAATTTTAATTTGTTACAGTAGTTTCGTAGCAAATGATTTCGACATTCAATTTTCTCTACTCTCAAGGTTTGATATGGCCGAGACTCTAAAATTTTATTATATGTGCTACTATCCCCATCAGCAATGATTTTCCAATAGCGAATACCGTACATACTTTCGCTCAATTTAAAGTCCTCTGCAATACTTTTAGCCTCCATTCCTGTTGAGCTGCCATCATACGTGATTTGGTACTATTGTATCGTTGTATTTATTACAAATAGAACAAAATTTGTTCTTTACACATATGAAAAGTACTTTGCCAGTATGCTGCCCAACTATTACAGCAGCCCCTGACAATGCGTTGTAATTTGTGCGATTTGATCTTTTTGACCAACGGCCATCAGCTACAACGGTTACTAAAGGAATGCCATCTTTATCAATTTGCCCAATAGATAATGCATATTTGGATTCCTCTAATGCTGCTTCTTTCATCAAGTTTATTGCAGTGGCTTTCCATCCATCACACACTTTACGATGGCATTTGGAATACAATTTGTCAGAATATTCATTTTTTTACGAACCTCGACTAGTAGCAAAGTACCAACTAAAGCAGTATTGTCATGAGATGTTTGATCATCACGTTCAACAAGAGAAATTTCTCTTCTGTCATCATGCTTACAAAAAATTTTATTACCTTGGATAATTTCAAATAAATTTTAACTTGACGAGTTCAATTACTGTTTAGAACCTCGAGTAACTGAGTTACAAATAATTTAATCAGTTAGTTCTCCAATATGTTCACGATTTTTCTTCGTTGATGACATTCGAGTTCTCATTTTATTTTCCGATTTTCCCATTTTAAAAACTTATAACACAACAATTGAACACTTACACTTTTATTTAACGTAATTGTGAAAAACTTAATAAATGAGGTACGAAATCGGGGTACCGGCTGAAAACTAATTACCTATCGATAAACTAATATTATTATAAAGAACAACACAAAATAATTAAAACAAACTGTTCTCGAGCTTTGATCGAATTAGACTAATCTACTAGTTAATATTTTTTATCGCTCAAAAATGCATTTCTATTTTTAATTTTATCGTTTTAAAATCCCTTGCCATCACATGGCAAGAGCTTTAAAATGGGAATAAGGGTACAACAGGAAAAATAATCAAGCTTTTTGGAACGTATTGTTTATTGAGATTTATTACTATTACCACAGATGTATACACACTATACATCTGTGCCATTACCCTTGTTTATATATATATACATCATGCAATCATTATTGCGTCCGTACGTAATTCCTTAATTTGGCGTCACCTAGAACAAGACGTATTCTCTGATATTTTGTTGAAGTATATAGGTCAGCATTTTTTTCTAAGTTCTATGGTCTATTCCATATGTTTCTAGCTTTTTTTTTACTATATACATAATTTTTGTACGTTTGACAATCATTCTGGAACCCGTACATTAAAGTACTGCACTAAAAATCATTACGGCGTCTTGCTGTGTTGCATGCCCTCTTAATGTAACAAAGCAATCATTTTGGCATCTCGGATTAGAATATACATAATGTTGTTGTTGCAAACATTTAGGCGTCAATATATTTTATATTAATAGTTTGTGAGCAACCAGTTTGACGTCTGCTTTCATATTATCCAAAAATTTTATGAATGTTTCATTTTGGCGTTTTAGTTTAAAATATACACAATGTTCTTGTTGCAAACATATTGGCGTCTACATATTGCAATTAATAGTTTATGTGCAATCACTTTTAGGTCTGCTTTCATCTAATTCGAAAAATATATGTTCTATCACCAAAGAACTAGCCGATCATTTTGACGTCTTAGTTAAAGATATACATATTGTTATTATTGCAGCATATGAGCGTCAAGGTCTATTCATATATGTTTAAATAAAATCAATACAATACTTATGTTATTTAAATAGCTCCCAATGTAGAAGAGATACATTTATCAAGTAAGGGTAAAGTACAGGAAAGCAGTGAATAATGGGTGCGTACTAGAATTTTGAGTTTGGTACAATCAGCATATTTCAACCACTTTAATTATCAGACAAACAATTTGATGAATTTATTTTCTCCACTTTTTTAGTTATTTAAAATTATAATATCTTCATCACCATTCAATCCAAAGAAAGTCCCTGGTTCGAACCTGTTTTAGGCGTGGATGTTTGTTAAGGTGTCGCTAAAAAGATCGCCGACAATTGGTCACGCGAAAATTGTCGCGCACATTTGAGCGCGCCTCAAAATATCGCCAGCGAAAAAGGGCGCCGACGAAAAAGATCGCGGACAAATGGTGGCACTAAAAATTTAAATTTTGTTAACAATTATCTAAATACCAGACTGGAACACTGCGACGCGGCGTTGATTTCACTCAGTACACTCTAAATTTGAAGGTGAGTGTATAGATCGCTTGGATCGACGACACCAGAGACGACAACCGCAGTTTTCAAGAAATCTTTGGAATTGTTTTGAATTCATAGAGGAAGTCATACCATATACAAATTATTCTGCAGAAGGATGGCACAATAGTGTCTCATCTATATTAAATGCAGCACATCTAAATTTGTAGAAATTTATCAATTCGTTAAAGAAAGAGGAAAGTTTACATTGTTTGAAAATTAAACACTACATAGCTGGAAACGAACAGCCACTAAAAAAAATTTGTAAAGATACGGCGCAGCGACAGAAAACTATTTGTCAATAATATGCCAATCATCCACATTAGGAGTATTTAAGAGCGGTTGCTCATAACTTCGAGTTACAAATATAAAAAGCAGAAAAGCAAGAACAAACAAAAAAAAATAAAGAAATCATAAAATATGAAAACATAAAAAAAAACTTTTAAACATGGCAGTTATTAACTGCCAGTCCTAAGCCTGGATAAAATGTGGAGGAATGTTTAATAGTTATATTTTTTTTTTTATGATTGTGGACCTGAACAGGCTAAATAAGGCCTATCGTGCTAAAGCACTCAGGAACACTAAGGAAGATGGATAGAGGGATAATGAATTGCCAATAGATGCCTATGAACAGCTACCTTAAATTTTCTCATATCCTAAGTGAGAGGAAAACAGGAACTAGGGAGATCATTCCAGAGTTTAGAAGCCGTGTAGAAAAATGTGGATTGCGCCGTTTGGTACAAGTGGAGATTTGTACTACATACTGATGATGTGAATGAGCGAACCGAGTGTTTCTCGCAAAGATGGCCGGAGATGGTATCAAAGAATGTAATTCACCAGCACAACAGCCGCTGTAATAACGATAATACAAAGAAAGAACTGAAACCATCCTTCTATGCTCAAGGGACTGTATGTGAGAAGTTAAGGACGGGTCATTTATAAGCCTAATCGCTCTCTTTTGAATACGATCAACGATATCGAGCGCGTGTTGGGGAGCACTAACCCAAAGGTGAGAATTACATTCCAGATGAGGCCGAATTTGGGCCTTATACAGCAGGAGTTGTCGAGAGGTAAAGTACTGCTTAGATCTGTACAAAAAGCCTATTTTACGAGCAGCTGTTTTGGTAGCTGACAGAAGATGGTCAACCCATGAGAGATTTGAAGATACAGTCATACCCAACAGAGTAATAGAGTCTGAAAACTTAAGAACTGAGCCATTCATACTTACAACAGGAAATGATCGATCTTTTTTGGCGGACATAAGGCAACACTGAGTTTTGTTAGCATTAAATTTAACTAGATTATTGCTTCCCCATTCGAGAATACGTTGAATGTCTTTGTTGATTGAATTTGCCATTTCAGCTTTAATTTCTTGATTTGACATAGAAGGTGGATTATCACTATGAGTAGACTGATATGAACTACAGTGAAGAGTGCTATCGTCAGCAAAGCAATGGATGGGGTTAGTTGTTGAAGAAATAAGGTCGTTTATGTACAGCAGAAAAAGTGTAGGCGCTATAACGGATCCCTGTGGTACGCCCGCGTTAATGCTAACTTCTTTTGAAAAAAAGCCATCAACTACGACACGTATTCGTCTTTTATCAAGGAAACTAGAAACCCAGTTGATGAGCGTATCATTTAACCCAAACGAGGTGAGTTTGGCAAGTAAACACTTATGCCAAACTTGGTCAAATGCCTTTGAGATATATAAAGCGACTACAACTGTTTCACCTGACTGCTCTACTGTATTGTTCCAAACTTGGGTCACATATGAAAGAAGACCGCCTGTTGAACGACTTTGCCTAAACCCATGTTGGTGGTCACTAAGGAGTTTGTTAGTTTCAAGGAACGTGAGCAGTTGCTGATTGATGGCTTTTTCCATGATTTTAGACAAAATGGAAGTGATGGCAATTGGTCTGTAATTTGAGGGATCGGTCTTATCACCTTTTTTGGGAATAGGTTGAACATTTGCTAACTTCCATGATGAAGGGAATTGCCCAGAAGATATAGAGATCGTATAGAGCTTAGATAGGACTGGTACTAGTTCGGGGGAACATTTCTTTAAGACAATAGCTGGGATACCGTCTGGGCCAGTCGCCTTATTGAGATCAAGCCTACTGATGATCGATTCCAAGAGCTTGTACCGAAAATGAATTGGTTTCATAACGTATGAAGAAGAGTTGACTAGGGGCACATCTTTTCCAGAATCATTGAGACACGAGTTTGATGCAAACAAATCCACAAAAACGTTGGCTTTGTCTACAGAATCAGCAACTACCGATCCGTCAATAGATGTCAGGGGGGGAAATGAAGATGTTCGAAAGTTTTTACTAATGGCTTTTGCTAAAGACCAAAATTTACGACTGCCTAAAGGAGATGTAGCTAGTTCATTGGATTTTCGTTGTTCGAACAACTTTTTAGTTTTAGTGATTTCACTTTTGCAGATATTTCTAGCACCAACGTATATGACTGTCGACCGATTTATTAGATTTCCATTTAATGTAATATTTATTTATTAAAGATATTGCATGAGCACAAGCCTTATTGAACCAGGGTTGGGAACGTGAATGACCTACACGGTACTGTTTTTTCGGAATGTATAACTCCATTCCCATGAGGATGACTTCAGATACTGAAAGAGCGATGTCCGAAGAAGAGGACGACTTAAAACAATATTCACGCCATGGAAAGGTTGCAAAGAAATCCCGTAAATCACACCATCGAGCTGACTTAAAACACCACAAGGTTCTATCGGTTTTGCGAACAACAGTGGAATTAGGTACAGTAGAAATGATTTTTATTAGACAATGGTCGGAAAGACCTGAAGGCGAAAGAACGGAAGTTTTATAAACAAGAGGGTTTGATGTAAGAAAGAGATCTTGAAGATGTGGAGTACGGTTAGGGTTATCAGGGATTCTTGTGGGTTCAGAAATCATTTGTGTGAGATCACATGAAATAGCAAATGTTTCTGCACTATGACCAGCGGGATTTGTAGTAGATGAAAATTGAAGCCAATTAGAGTTATGAACATTGAAATCGCCTACAAATGAGATATCGCAAGATGGAAACTGAGACAGGAGATAGTCAACTTTCATACTAAGGTAATCGAAGAAGTCTTGAAAGTTGCTGCCATTAGGAGACCTATAAATGCAACAGTAGAATTTCACAAAATTAGGACCAGAATGTTTAAACCAAATCACGTCAAAATGTTTATTTTCTAAGGAAGAAACCCTCTTGCAAGCAATTCTGTCCTTGATGTACGCACATACGCCTCCTTTATATCGAAAGTTAGAGTGAAGATGGTATTGAGGAAATTGCAAGTCGGGTGACTCGGAGCTTTCAGAGGAGACTTGTGTTTCAGATAGAAACAATATATCAGGTTATAATTGTTCAAGATGTTGGTGAATAGCATTAAGATTAGACCTGATACCGCGGATGTTGCAGTAGTGAATCAGAAAGTTGATACTTTCGATGACCGAGGTCGCTTGGGCCCTGCCCTCCCGGACATCCGAGTGGAGCAGGATTTTGCGTCCGGAATTTATAACCCTAGAAACCACACCCATCTTATTTTTTAATTTGGGACTTTTAATCCGATAGGAAGACAGTGAGGGCGAGAAGGAAGAATAAGGATGAGAATAGATTAAGGATGATGGAAAAGGTAACCGGCAGCCCTTACCGAGCTCAGAAAATCGGAGACCTAATATTAAGGAGCCCATGGTAAGGGTGGTGGTACCTCCCCGGCTGACATGGAGTATACATGCCTACGCGACATTTTCTCACGCGATCATTTGTCCGCGACCTTTTTTCGTACATTCGTTTTTTAAGTATAGTGAATTAGATGTAGAGCAGCCTTGCATAAAACCCCGCCTTTTGAAAGTCAATAAAAATTTTCAACAGGGAAAAGAATGATACAGGTTCAGTGGAAGCATTGTGTGTCGCCCTATTATTAGGAACTAGTAGTGCTGTTTATGGACATGGATGGGTGTCGTACTCATTATACCTCTCTGAGTATAACACAAAGTACTCAACTTTAGTTTTAAAAGTACAAATACGCCAGCGACATGGACGTCCTGATAAACGATAAACACATATGCACCCATGCTTGCACATGTACTGACGCACAAGCACAGACGCGCGCATGCGCAGACACGAGGTTAATTATAGAACTGGTTTCTAAACGCCATAAACGGTACTAATTTAACTTGGTCGCACTAAAAAAATAATTTTGATAAATAAACGGTCTCATCGTAACAAGTTACTACGTAATTCAAAATTAAGACACTTGTTTCTTAATCTACATTCTGCAGTTCGTTAGAGGTTTACTAAGCAAAATCCAAGGATGAATATACTTCGCGGTAAAACTTTCGGTTAAACTATCTACCTCTAAGAATTGAAACAAATACTAATTCAAAATTAAATCTATGAAGTGTCGATTAAAGCTATGAATTTGGTGTACAAAGTTATTTAATTAATTTTAAACGGATTTTCTATATTTGTACACACACAAATATAGAAGCGAATCCGAAATCCGATTTAAAAAGTCACCCTTTTAAAATAAGGGTAATAATGTCATCTCAACTGTTAATAATAAGTAAATTTTTCATTGGATTATATCATCTGGTAACGTTCGAATCAACTGGGTGTCCCAAGCAAAATTACTAATACAAACAACCGTCGTAGTTATCTACCTATGACAAAACTGTAAAACATATTAACCAATTTGCATTTTTAATTTTTACATTTATCTTAAATTTTATTATTTTCTGGGTGTGTGCATAGAATGGTGTATTTGAGGTGCATGAGGTAGCTAATCTTGCTTAGAATAAACAGTATGTATATATGTTAAAATATGACTTCAGAATGATTTACAAAATAATGCATGTGTGAGTTCATAATGATGTTAAGTAACATCAATTGTATATCTAGGTAGAATGACGCCAGAAGGCTGTAGACCGTAAATATGAAATTACTTCAAATTAAATAAGAAAGAATATTAGAAATTGGTTTTACAGTGTTGCCATTTAAAGACGTCTGAAAGATTGTAAATGTACAGAATAAATACAATAAAAGTATATTTAGAAATAGCGCCGTGACGGCAAAGTGCTGAACTAAGTTTGTATACAATTTTACGAATTACACGATTTTGGCGTCGACAAGTTTTTAAAAAATCTCAACGTAGGAGTATGGAATGGGCCCCATACTCAGAATGAGTGTTATAGGATCCTATCAGAATTGTCTTTTGTCAACGGTGCTTCTCTAACACTCATACCAAGAAAATTATTAAGGATTGTAATCTGGCGTCCATATACAGACGCCACTTTGCAAAGTGTAGCCAGATTGATGGTAAATGCCAAATAGATGACGCAAAATGATAGAATGATGTATATATATATATATATATATATATATATATATATATATATATATATAAACAAGGCTATTACAGAATCGAATTTGATTATGAAAACGGCTTAGTAACAATAAAAAAACCAGGTACACTATCAAAGTGCTGGAGTGACTTAGGTTACAAATGAACGATTAAAAATGTTTTATGTGTATACGATGACGCATAGAAAAACGTGCCTTTTTTCCACAAGCGATAAGTTGGTAGGTAGAAGGGATAACTTCTCCTTATATCATTATTTCAAAATCTTTTAACTAGCTTTTACAGACACGTACGAAATTTAATGCTGCAATTATAAAGTTTGTGTTACAATAACCAAATTTTACTACAATTTTATTAAAGAGTCACACTACAGTATCATCAAGTTACATTTTAAATAAATTTACTCAATCTTGAGGTATTAACGCTTGAAAATGTCCGTTTTTTGTTAAATTTTTATAATTTTTTAAAAAATAGAAGATCAACAATTTTTTCAAATTACGGTTGATGAAACTGTAGAAGACGTTAAGTACTTTCGAATAAAATTAATTTTTTTCGGAAATGTTGAATAATAAACGCTGTGCATTGAATTGAAAACACATGTAAAATCATATACTGTTTAAGTGTATGGACTCCTCTTAAGTTAGTTAATAAGTTTACTTGTTGTTATCAAAGGTATAGTTTTGACTCAGTAGAAGTGTTTAGTATTTGTGTTATTGAAACAAAAAGTTTTTAAAAACAAATTATTTCAACTTAGAAATTTAAATTACAGGAATCCAATTTGAAACCAGCAAATTGCTAACTACTTACACTGTAATCGGAACACCGGGAATTAATCCGTTAGTATTGTTGAACTTGCTATCTTTAATAAGATATAGGCGCAAAGGTCCAAATTTCATCTAGAGGTTCTCTAAACTAAATAATCAATTAATTACATTAGCCTAATACAAATGATATTAAGGTCTATCACAACAATGCATATTTTGAAGTTTTGTAAACTATGTTGTTTTTGTGGTATTTTCGCAGAGTTCTTAGAATAATGACACTTTTATTTGGTGAAAAATGTAATTGTATGGTATATAGCTGACATAAAAATTTTAAGAAATTATTACCAGAATTTTGAAATTTACTCTGAAAAGCTTACACACACAATGTTTCTTGTAAATTACGTATGCTAAATGTTCGTCAGCGAACGTTGCTGTCAAGGAAGAATCGGGTAGAAGACGTAATAGGCAATACTGAATAACAAGTAAATATGTAAATACCGTACATACCAATGTCACTTTTTATGCAAGTATATTCCCTAAACTGTTTTAAAGAAATTAGTTCAAGGTGTTATTAATCTTTTTATGGCATTTCACCGAGTTCAAAGTGATTTTGAATAACAAAAATAGTTTAATTATTATGCTATTATTACCGTACACAAACATTTAAACAACCTTAAAATATTTTGATTGGTATCGAATTGGCATTCAAAACGTGTGGTGTCGATGGAAAGAAAAATAAGTTTTAAAGTCAAAAGTATTTACGTTAATCAATCATTTGTGTGAGGTCGTTTACCAAACTAAAGTAAAAATATTTAGGAGTTCTAAATGTATTCATATACGTTGGTTTATTGACGTATTAGATCGATTTGATATTTAAATCAAGTATATAAATAGAGTATATACCTTCTCCGATAAGTCTAGTACACGTCCTTGCGATACGTTTTAAGAATTCGATGTCAAGTTTCACGCCAGATGATCTGGTTGCACTTGACCAACCTGCGAGGTGCACCGTTAGTATTTCAATTAAAAAGATTAACAAGGCGCCAGATATTTATAATTTGTCGTTTTATTTCGATAAACATACAATACATTTTGCTTAATTCTAAAACTAGCACGGACTAGGTATATATTGATATAATTGGGACTTACGCGGTGTGGAGTAATTTGAATATCTACAGATATTCAAAACACCTTGACAAAATTAAAGTCAAGATTAGGCCAATTTGTGAATTCTTGCACGGAATTGCGAAATTCAATTGTTAATAGGATTTCACGAAACAGTTTATACCAACCACTTTCCTTGAAAACTTGATTTTTAATTATTCAAGTGGAATGCTTACCTTATTAAGACTGTCATTTTTGGCGTCTCAATTTATATAGGTAGCTTTCCTAAAATTTACTTATGAAATGCAATTACCGATTACCCAGAAATGGTGATTTATTTTGTATTGCCATTTTAAAGATAAGGTTTTAATTACTGTTTGATTTTCATCATAATTTTTGAAGATAAAATAAGTAGAATATGCATATTGCATCATATTAAAAAAATCAAAAGGAGATAGATTATTAAAATTATAAAGTACATTAGAAACAAGGGTTATGGATGAAATAATAATGGTGTAAACTTACATAGTTATATGAAAATGTAAACTTTCACCATTAACACTCATAATAAAATACTTATCTTTTTTGGAGTTTTTTTAATGGTGTATTTTAAATTATACAATCAGAACGTTTCGATAACACTTACAGTTATCTTCGTCAGTAGTAATATTTGTTAAAAATTGTTGAAGATGTTGTTTACAACATCTTTAACAATTAACAATTAACAATTTTTAACAAATATTACTACTGACGAAGATAACTGTAAGTGTTATCAAAACGTTTAGATTGTATAATTTAAAATACATTATACACCATCAAAAAAAGCCCAAAAAAGATACGTATTTTATTACATAGTTATAAAATTTAACACTTAGTATTTTTGTCCCAAAGCGAGTTCTTACACTAAGAAACACAAACACAAGGATTAACACTTTAGGATACCAGATAAACTATAGAGTAAAAAATATTAATGTCAGAAAGACAACGCAAAATAAACTCAATTCTTGGTGCGGTTTTTTGGCAAGAAGTTTTTCTGACTTACCTAATTAACCTTATGTCCTATTATGTGAATGTTTCATTTATATTTATTTATTGTACTTTTCATGTCAATTATTTCTTAAAGCTTTCACACTTGTGATTACTGCTAAGTTAGATGGATGCTTTCCCAAGAGATGGCGGATTATTAAATTTATAAAGTACGTTAGAAATAAGGTTTATGTAGGAAATAGTAATAGTGTAAATTGAAATAGTTTTCATCCCAAAGCGAATTTTTACGTTTTCTCATACCAAGAAGCACCCGAACAGGGGCTCTTCTCTATGCATACAAACACTAGATAAACTATAAAGTAGGAAATATTAATGTCAGAAAGACAGTGTAAAGTAAAGTCACTTCTTAATGAGTTTTTTTGCAAGCTCTTTGAGTTACCTAATTAGCTTTATATTCTACGCTGTGAATTTCTCATTTATATTTATTTATTGCACTTTTCGTATACTACTCTATCTTGTTGAAGTTTTCATACTTATGATTACTGTAAAACATGCTTAGCCGCATAATCAAATCTAGTTCCCGTTTGTTTCAGTTCCCTCTATATATGAGGAAGTTAAAATATTCGTTTCATGATTCAACAACGTCTAATAAGCGATCAATAAAACTGTTGTACAATATCATGTTTATCTGAATTATCAAACACTTGAGTCTTTGAGTGTGAATAAGGAGGAATTTTAACCGAAATTTGGCTACGATAAATATTTAATTTTCAACTCGCGCGCATATATACAGGGTGTTTCCTAAGTACGGTACGTAATTTCTGCCACTAAAATAAAGGCAACTTTGCTTATAAACTATGTCTCAAAAATACTTCGTTACGGAAGTACAATGTGTGAAAGTTTCATTCAAAAATTACAATTTTTTAATGTTCCCATAACCACTTGAGACAATCCAATAAAATTTTGCAGTGTTTGAGAGTTAGCTAAAACCGACGATTTTTAAACTGTCTTAACAATGTGCAACAAAAAAGTTATCTTAAATTGCAATGTATCGTAATTAAACGTTCATGAATGAATACAACACCATTTTTATTTTTTTTATTATTTAATTACAAATAGCAATCATAAAAATAATCACCACTGACACAAAATTAAAGTAAATGTTGAAAATGGCCACCTTCTGGTAAAACGCACGATTCCAATCGTCACATCAAAGACTGTCTCACTCGTTCAAAAACTCCTCGAGTATTTCTTATGGCATTACAACTTTGAATTATTCGATTTCTTAAATCATTTTTATCTAATACAGGTGTTTAGTACACGAGTGACTTGAGGTGACCCTATAAATAAAAGTCCAAAGGATTCAGATCGGGACTGCGAGGTTGCCAATCGTGAGGACCTCCGTGACCAATCCAGCGATTAGGAAAAGTGTTGTCGAGGTATTGACGTGCAACAAAGCTGAAATGAGAAGGGGCACCGTCGTGCATAAACCATAAATTAGCTCTCACCTGCAGAGGCACCTCTTCTAATAGAACGTTTTGTTCGTCGGCTAAAAACTGACTATACGAATTACCATTTAGTCGGGCGGGTAAAAAGTGTGGCCCAATAAGATGGTCACCAATAATGCCGATCCATACATTTAGCGAAAATGTTTGCTGAAAGCGACCTTCTCTTAAGGCATGGGGACTTTCGTCCGCCTAAATATGTTCATTATGAAAGTTAATAATAGCTTCTCGCGAAAAAGTTGCCTCATCAGTAAATAAAACTGTACTCAAAAAAATGTTGTTATGAGCCATTGTATGGAGTATCTACCTACTAAAATTTAGCCTTGGTAGAAAATCGCGTGACAACAGAGCTTGTACTCGTTGTAAATGGTACGGAAATAGTAGAGAAATTTTCAAAACTTTCCAAACAGCTTTGGACTTACTTGAAGCTGTTGTGCTATCTTTCTGGTACTAGTAGAAGGATTTTCTTCTATTTCTCGTAGTATAGCATCTTCTAGCACAGGCGTTGTTACTATTCGAGGTCTACCAGGAACTTCCGACTTATGCTTAAAACTGCCGGTTTCACTCAATCTGGCGTGTAGCTTTCAAAATGTTTTAGCACATGACGTTACTCTATTCGGATAACGTTCATGATGAATTCGCCGAGCTTCTACTGAATTTCCATTTGCTAGGCCATAAATGAAATGCATCTGAGACATTTCAACGTTAGTAAAGTTATTCATTTTATGTTTTGAATGCTTTACACAAAGATAAATACGGTGATAAGTAAAATGTCAACAATTTCACTACCAAACAGGCAACTGGATAATAAAATACATATTTATACCTTCATACGAATATTTTTTTTTTTTAAGGCTGAAGCCGTAGTATTAGACAAAAAATTTAAAATAACTTTTTTGTTGTACATTGTTAAGACAGTTTAAAAATAATTAAAAGCAATGAAAAAACTTTAGTTTCTTTATAGGTTTATTATGAGTTTGCCACGAGACTCATTCATGAACACTGGTTATTACATCACGGAGCACTACAATGCTTTTTTATTTTTTTACTCGAAAACGACTAGTCTTAGGAAAAAAATACGAGAGCCATTTTTTCGTCCAAATGGAACAGACAATCCAAAAAAAATTGAGGAAGATTAGAAACAGTGGTGTACCACATTTTTTCTTTCAAACTGTGCAAAGGTTATCCTGCCTGCACGCCACTGATTATAGTAAATCCGCCGGTTTTAGCGTAAAATACGCACCGTTGCTAACTCTCAAACACTGCAAAACTTTATTGTGGGAAACACCCTATATATATATATATACATATACATACATATATATATATATATATATATATATATATATATATATATATATATATATATTTATATAGTATATATTGTAAAACAATTTTAAATGGGATCATATGGCAAGTAGTGCCTCATTTAAAAGCTCCTTTCAAGTCCTTTTCAACGACATCAACATTAATATATTACTACTGATTTAAGAGTTGCAACCCAAAAACCTCAGAACATTAATTGGCGTTTTTCTGCCATTTTTAATTATTACGTCACTGAATACCATAGAAAAACTATATACATATATATATATATATATATATATATATATATATATATATATATATATATATATATATATATATATATATATATATATATATATATATATATATATATATATATATATATATATATATATATATATATATAAATTTCCACAGTATTCCATATGTTTCCGTGTTCTCCATCTCGTGTGTGGATTCTTCTTAAAAGAACCTGAATTATCTTGACGACGTTTCTAAAACATGTCCAGGTGACCAACAAAACTTGACTCTACTCCTTTTTATTCGGATTGAACTGCCGTCTGCTGTTGCATCCTGGTTATATATAGGTGCGCTTTCTCCGTTTTCACT
>JARFJB010001942.1:3252066-3277066 GCA_036346205.1 Vesta saturnalis
AAATCGTACCAATTTGATATTAAGAAAAATATTTAAATATCCCAAATTCGAGCACCGTTTATCTCTGGTAACAAATACTTTTAGGACAAATCCCCATCATTTTCACCTGTTCTATCGATTCCTGTAATTATCAACACTAAACCTGAATCATGAGCAAATTTAGTATATATGGAGCAAGCATGTTGTTACATATACGCAAGTATAATAAAGGCTTACATAAAATAATCGACCCGGGTTAGATTACATCGGTTTGAGTTATTGAAAGATATGTGCAATCTAGTTATGTATTTGTTCATTCCACAATAAGTAATTCTTCACCAAATTATTTGTATATTCTAAGAATGAAGGAACATACATACACCTCTCAGTTTTGGCATAGTTAGCTTTTGACAAATTATATTTTATTCTTAGCATACATCATTGGTTTAGAATATATTTACTTTCGTATTTGCATTCTTTAACAGTTATTATTTATTAAATGGGTAACATATTCGTGCAGTATAAATAAATCTGAGCATCGTATAGTGGTTTCAACAATTATATCTATCACCAGAGAGGAATGTAATGATTAAAAATCCATCACTTTTAGCGAAATTAATGAAAGTACTCAAAATGAGATTAAGGTATAAATAAATATTAGTAATAGTAAATACATCGGTGAGCAAGCACTTTTAAACAATTAACTCCATTGATTAATAAATCTTAAATAGATTACACTTCTATTATGCAAGTTTTTTAATCTTGATATGATTAAAATAGACTGAAACAATACTAAATATAATGTCAAGTACGGTCTATTTGTAACAATTTATAAATAAACTAAGGACTTTGGCCTCTGATAAGAAACCGTTCACTATTTTAAAAAAATCGACGCAATAGGGTTTCTGTTTAGAAATAAAAACAATAGCCCCCCTTTTTTCCACCCCAGAAACATATGTGGGTAATTTGTAATTTGTAATTCACATAATGCCAATTGATGTTTAATTAGTATTTACTTTTCAAATTTATGGTCACGTCTCATTTAAATTAAAATATCTAGTAGGCACTGGTTTGCATTATCACTACATGAATCTACCATGTGATAGAACATGAGGTGACAGATTTTCTTTGATAAATGAGCTAGACGTCTCAGGTGAATATAGATTAGTTGAACCTATACAGATTTAATTTAAATTTTAAGTATTTTGTTTTTCACAATTTATAGGGCCAAGCAATCCGCATTCACCTAAGCATTTTAAGGCTGCGGAATTGTATTTTGTCATGGATTTTTAGTTACAAAGTCTACAGTATGGGGTTAGAGATATATCTTTTATAAAATTGTTTTAGAAATCAACCTTATCAGTGAGATTATTTTGACACATTGGGTATACACTGTGTCTCTTGAATTTTTGGACACAGGGAATTCCCATGTTCAAATAAACTATTGTAAATATTGGCTCCCCTAATTATTTTACAGTAAAATGTCAAATGTAAAACTTCTTAAGGAAAAAAGGCTGCTTCTTATGTTACAATTGCATTTACATTTGGTTCATCCGTTTTCGAGAAAATTAGGAAAAACTTAAGGGCTTTTTCGTAACCGGTAACGTTAATAAGCCATGTAAGTGTCAGGATAAATACAATAAGGAGTACAAATAAAATAAGTCTGTTATAAACAAGAAGATGATATTCTAAATAAACAAATTAATTATGAAAATTGGAAAATAAATAACAAAAAATCATCATTTCTACTATTTGATCAAGTGTTCAAATAAATCTCCGTTTGCAGCTAAACAATATCCAAGTCGATCATAGAACTCTCGCCGAACGTTTGCGAGCATGTACTGGGAGACTTTATGGCTGTTTGCTAAGATTGCTTCTTTTAAGTCGATCAAACTGTTAAACGAGTTTTCACTGTATAATTGTTTTTTAAATAACCCCAGAGGAAAAAGTCACAGGCAGCCAAATCAGGGGCGCGTGCTGGCCAGTTTATGGTGCCACCTCGACCCATCCAACAGCCGGGAAACGTGAAGTCTAGAAACTCACGTACGATTACACTATTGTGTGCTGGACACCCATCGTGCTGGTACAAAATGTCTTCCTCCAGATTCAAGTCTAACAGCGCTGGGCCAATTTCTTCTTGAAGCAGCTGAAGATAACGCTCTCCAGTCAACGTACCATCAATAAACAAAGGACCTATTAATCTATGGCCCAGTATGCCAATCCATACATTAATTGTGTTGCGATATTGACTTCTACTCTTTATTGATAAATGCAAATTTTCAGTATTCCAGTAACGAAAATTTTGGCGGTTATGAATAGCATGAGTTGAAAAGAACATTCGTCGGTAAATAAAATACGACTTTTGCCCCAGAGGTTTAATATCTTGACAATTACATGGATTATTAACGTTACCGGTAGATTTGAATAAGTTGATAATTTTTGAAATTGTTTCTGCACTTGGAATTTGCCGGTTTTGATAACTAGCCGAGTACAAATCTCTGATATTTCTAAGTGAATTGCCAGAGTAATGCATTCAATAAATTTTACTTTTTCTTTAATGGTGTAATAATTCATTTTTATAAACAAATTTTTCTTTAAAAAGTAATGATCTGTCCCAAATAAAGTTTTAATGATGAATGAATTGTTTTTGAACAATGAATGATTTACAATGACAATTATTAATTATTGTTAGCATTGTCTGTCTAAAGCAAAGCAACCTTGACCAGTTACGAAAAAGCGCTTAAGTTTTTCCTAAATTTCGCGAAAACGGATGAACCAAATGTAAATGCAATTGTAACATAATAAGCAGCCTTTTTTCCTTAAGAAGTTTTCCATTTGACATTTTACTGTAAAATAATTAGGGGAGCCAATATTTACAATATTTTATTTTAACATGGGAATTCCCTATGTCCAGAAATTCAAGAGACACAGTGTATGCAGTGTTGAACGTGAATTTGTACGAGAAATTTTATTTTGGTGTGTACATAATGTAAATTAGTGAAAATGCTACGCCACTGGAATTTTAGTAAAGCGTTGAGTATTATGTAAAAGACTATTTAAATGCGATATGAAGATCTTTAAGTTGAAAGTATTCAATTTGATTGAGAAATAATGTTTTGGTAACACCTCTATTAAGACGATAATGGTTAAATGTTATTGGTTAGTCATTGTGTGTTAAGGAATGCGAATTTAAAATTGTGGTAAATGGGTAGCGTGTGAATTTATGATATGTTGGTATTGTATTAAGGTATAGAAAAAGAATATGTATGTATGTTTTTGCTTGTATATATGACGTAACAGTGTGTAATTCAAAAATTGATGCATGCTCATGGACAAATGGTGTCAGAATTTACTAAATTGTGTGAAAGGAAGGCTCGCGAATATGGGAGACTTTCACAAAAAGTTGAATATAGAGCTGGATATTATATGGAATCAATTTGAAGGTGAATTAGGGTTGTTTGGAAGAAGTGTAAGGACCTTTGTAAAGAAATTCAAGATGGCAGCGATTTTCTTGTATCCATTTCAGGTGTTGTGCTCGGCAAATACGCGTAGTAGAAAGTTCCTTTAGGTAGGTTGTTTTTGGTTTGATCGGGATAAATGTGATGACGTTCGGCAAAATGGATGAGCGCATGTATATAAGGGAGCGAGTGCCAGGGGACGACACGAGACACTCGGGCAAAGAGCTATGCTTAAGAGGGTGGTCGTGAACGAGTATTTTGTGAGACCATAACAATCTGCTGATTTTTATTTATAAATAATTAGTGTCGCAGTGCATATTAATTTACTACCAAAACCCATTCTGGGGATGAAGTATTTAAATATTTACAAACGAAAAAACATGCTAGTGATTTTTTTTTTCAAAAGGAGTGATTGAGCAAATTTCAAATAAACAGCGAATTAAAAAAAGGTATTGTGTACACAGAACCGAACCGATTTTTTATGTAACGAAATAAAGGTGCGTTTATGCGTTTATGAGTTAAGTTAAACAGTATTGGACATAATATTACTGATTTAAGCATGTGGGATGGTTAACAGCACTAAATCGATCGCTTTAGAAACACTTAAGTATTTAATGTTCAATAGTAAATAAAAGTATTCTGTGACAAAAACCTTTTTTTCGGAAGGGCATATAGAAAATCAGATTGCCCCATTTTGTTTTACGCGTAAAGACGGGATGGAATACGGACATTTGAGACGGCCTGTCTGAAAACCCGTTGATTTCCGTTATTAGTGACAAGTGTGCATATTTATGAAGGATTAATCACATCGAATCAATCCACTGGATACATTACTCCGGATAAGGGACTATGGAATTTATTTATGTAACAATAATTTTATATTTTTGAATGGTAGCAGTTTGATTATCTTTAAAGGTGTCTTTGTTTATATTGTGTTTCATTTTAGGCATTAAGGGTAATAAATCTCTATTACCATTTTTTCCAAAAAACGTGTTACTTAATTTTTAATTTACTTTAATTAATTAACGGATTTTCCTTATCTTCATTATGACAATGACCTACCCAGATACATTTTCAATATTCTTAACATGTGCAATTTTCGAAAAATATATGTGCAAACCACGAGAAGGTGTTTTTGAAAAAAGCATCACTTTCTTGTCAAGTTACGCAAACAACCATTCTTTCTGTTTGAACAATAATACGCATCAAAAAGACAGTACCATACGAATACCGCTGCAAATGATAAACTCTAATTAGTAGTAAACTATGAGGAATAGGTACTGCAATAACTATTGTGGATTAAAAATGTGCAACTTAATGAAATGAGGCGACTTAAAAATATTCGGGAACCAACATGGCTTTAATTATCATGGTATTTTCAGTAAGCTAATTTTAATAGCTTGCATGAAATCCAAAGTCCGTAATACAAAATATTTAAAATTGATAACTTTAGCGGACTGCACGAATAATAAAACCCATTAATGTTATTGTAATCTTATCCTAATTTATCTTATATAAGGAGCACGAAGTAATTGGGTCAAAGAGGAGCCTGGGTCATGGTTTCTTTCCAAAAACCCGAATGAATAATTTATTCTTTACAAAGTTGGTATCACTAATTAGATTTGAATTAGTTTTTTCCTAAGACATTAGTTTCCTTGGTTGGTTCTCGTAGACACTTGCTAAATGTCTATGTTTTATTGTATGTTGGTTTAAATTTAAATTATTTCTAAATTGACATGCGTGATCATTCCTGAATTTTAGCGTTTATTTGTTTTAAACCCTACTAAAGTAGGGTAAATGAACCACATCCATGCGGTAATTGAGTCACCTGTATCAAGTTACCCCTAATGTGATCTATTTATCCTAACTAATGTATTCATTCTCTCATGCATTAAACATATAGTTCGATCAACAAATGCTCAAAAAATGGTTGTAGAGCAAATGGAGGAAGGAGAATCTTGTTATGAGGAAATGCGTTAGGGTACTTAGGAAATAAAAGTACTAAAGCTACTCACTTCCACCTCGGTCTCTTGAAACTCATAATGTCGATGTCGTTGAAAAGGACTTGAAACGAGCTCTCAAATGAGGTATTACTTGTCATACGATCCCATTTAAAATTATTTTACGAAATAGCGGTTGTCCGCCATTTTTGATGATTACGTCACTAAATACTATCAAAAACGTTGTATGCCTTAGTTCGGTTTCCCAAAATTTTATTAATTTCAGGGTGGTCAAACGAGATGGGGTGGAAGATTGCATAAAGACGAAATAAGTTAGAGAAATGATTTTTGGACCAGGGGTAGATATCAACAGGCACTTCATTTACAAAACATTTTTGATCATACAGGGTGTTTCATGTTGTTGCAGCAAACTAAACTTATACTTTTTTAAATAGAACACGCTATATATTATTACATTTTTGGAGAGCACATAAAATACGCTTTCATTTAATACCAAATTGTATAGGTCTATCTTCTTTGGTTTAAGAGATATTCAATTGTTTATAAAAAAAATATCCCACGTGTGACCGCCGCCATTGGTTTGTTAGGCGACTTTGGTTTATTTTAAAATGGCAGAAAATTGTTTGAGGTCCTGTAGTATTAAGAAATTTCTTAATTTTTAGATTTTTTTAAATAATATACAGTTCGTGTCACTGTTTGTAAATACAGCTTTTTTCAATTTTTTTAAATGGAACCCCCCATGCTGTTCATGTCATTCGATGTCTCGTTTGATATCCTTTCCTTTTCATTAAGCATGTCTTATTCCTAAAATTGATAATTTTCAAAATATTTTCAGCTTATTTGTGAAATTGCGATTGTAATACAAAAAGACTGAACACAGAGATGTTAAGTTGGCCATGGGATCATAGTTTTTTACTAAAAAAGTTTTTCATGTAAAAACAAGAGTTAAAATAACAATTATAAATTGATTTAATGAATTATTTTAAATTTAACAGACTTTTTTGAACAAAATTAATGCATGAAACACTCTTGCTTCTACGAAAATTTAAATCAGTCCTTAGTAAACAATTTTAAATTTGATTATGTTCATCTCAACTGTTTTTTTTTCTACGTCACTTTGTACAATTTAAATTGATTACTGATAATAACAAAAATTATATAGAATCAATGTTTAAACTCGCAATTAAAAAACAAGGGTAGCATGACAATATTGCGCTGAAAAAGAAAAATTGTTTGTAACATTGGTTCTATTCATTTTAAACCTACTTTGTGTTTTAATTTATTAAAAGTGTTGAAAATGACTGTAATATTCAGGAAATGGTTTTAATGAATTTTATTCTTGATGAATGTCAAAAAAATTGTTGCTAAAAAAAAAGCCGCGACCTAAGGCGTTTCAAGATCTTTTAGAAAGATTTGAAGAAACAGGTAGTATAAAATTTAAAAAAAGGAAAATAGCTAATAAAACAGTGACAAATGATGAAAACCAACTTATAGTTTTACTTGAAATCCAAGAAAATACTCATGTAAGTACTTCACAAATATCACATATGACTGATATAAAAATCTAACATGAAAAATATGTTAAATGCCCATAAACACCATGGATATCACATAGAGATTCATCAACAACTATATGGTCAAGATTTTGAACGAAGAATTAATTTTTGCAAATTAAAAATCCTCATTGGTCAGGCATGTTGACTAACGGAATCGTTGGTCACTAAATATGTGTGTGTGTGTGTGTGTGGGGGGGGGGGGGAATTGTTATAGTGTTATTTTTGAAGATACTCTAACGGGCGAGGTGTGTTTAAATTTTGTAACATATGTGCTACCTAACCTTCTTACTATATACCACACATTATGGAAATATGTGGTTCCAGCATGATAGTGCACCCGCTCAATACCATCGAGAACATTTTTAAACCATTGGAAAGAAAATCAGTGGATAGGTCGAGGAGGACCCATTTATTGACCACCGAGGTCATCTTATCTGATCACACTCGATTTGTTTTTGTTGGGTTACGTAAAAGATTATTTGTATAAAGGAATTCCAACCACACCAGAAAATTTTAACGAAAGAATCAGAAATATCACATGGCCGACATTAGAGTTAGTGAAAAATAATGTTGTGCGGCGTGTTAATATCGAAGTTGAAGGAAGCACATTCGAGCATTCAATGAGAAATTGAATTTTTTTCCATTTTATTGTTCTTGTTTTGTTGTAATTTGTATTTGTTAATTTTATTACACCGTATTGCACATAAAAGTAATACTAATTTACTGAAAACAATGCATAGTTAATTTCTAATGTTAAGACAAATTTGGTAATGCCAATAGATAAAAAAATAAATTAGAAATACTATCAAAGATTCGAATTTTTACAGTCTTCAAAACTTTGTAAATGAGAGATATTTAAGAACGTCAAAGTTTCTTTTATAAATTAACACAACTTGATTAAAAAATTCTTTTGCATGAAACTACAATTCCATGACCATCTTTATACGTTTACACTTACAAAAAGGCGTAAAAAAATGAAATCTTTAATCCGAACATAATCAAATTGAGTGGTTCAGACACTTTACTAAGGACTGATTTAAATTTGTCTAGAAGCAAGAGTATTTTATGCATTAATTTTGTTCAAAAAGTCTGTTAAATTTAAAATAATTCATTAAATCCGTATGTAATTATTATATTAACTTTTGTTTTACTTGATATTTTTTTAGTAAGAAACTACAATCCTATGTCCAACTTAATACCTCTATTTTTAGTCTATTTGTATTACAATCGCAATTTCTCAATTAAACTGAAAATATTTTGAAAATTATGAATGTTAGGTATAAGATATGTTTGATGAAAAAGAAAGAATATCAAACAAAGCATCGAATGTCACGAACATCAGGGGGGCGCCATTTAAAAAAAATGTAAGAAGAGTTGTTTTTACAAACAGCCCTGTAGGTTATTAAAAAAATCTCAAATTAAGATATTTCAAAATACTACAGGACCACCAAAATTGTTTTGTCAATTTAAAATAAAAAAAGTCGCCTAACAAATCAGTGGCGGCGGCCGCAAATGTGATGTTTTTTTTTTGAAAAAGAATTGAGTATCACTGAAACCAAAGGAGATAGACCTATACAATTTGGTATCAAATGAAAGCGTATTTTATGGGCTTTCCAAAAATGTAATAATATACAGGGTCTTCCATTAAAAAAACAAAAGTTTAGTTTACTCCAACAACATGAAACACACTGTATGATCAAAAATATTTTTAAAATGTAGTACCTATTGATATCTACCCGTGGTCTGAAAATCATTTCTCTAACTAATTTCGTCTTTGTAAAATCTTCCACCTCCTCGTTTGGCCACTCTGTATACATATACTTATATGTATGTATGTATATATATATATATATATATATATATATATATATATATATATATAAATAAAAAATTCAAAACCATACCTAGATCGGTTGAAGATTTAAATAAAAAATATTTTCCAATAAAAATATAGAGGGTGTGCAATTAAAATTGAAATTCTTTTATCCGAAAATATGCGAAATTGGAAGATAATAATGATCACCTTGTATAACAAGTTAGTAATATACAACAGGCACTAAGTTAATATAGGATTAGTCCTTTTCCTGTCAATTATATCAATTTTTACTATTCAAATAACGGATAAACTGTGGATTTAACAAGACCGTGAAAAATCTTCTTTTCATGGTTAATTCCAATTATGAAACTTCAACCCATGTTCTGTATGACAAAAAAAAAACGTTTCATTAAGCACGAAGAATTCAAAAATAAATTTAAATTCCGGGTGTTCTATTTGAAAAATACTATTTTATCCTGTATCACTTTCTGACGAACCCTGTATAATTCCAAATATTTTTTATATATGCACGTTTGCTACCTCCACATATATGCTATATAATTTTAATACGTACATCAATCAAGCAAACATGTACTTTACTCTGTCACTGGAACACGGTGTATAACGGTGTAGAAGGCCTTTAAGTAAATTTGATAATCTTTAGTGAGCTGGCCTTATATTACGTTTTATCGAAATATATATATATATATATATATATATATATATATATATATATATATATATATATATGATATATATACAGTATTAAAGTATATGTACAAATTTCTCGTTATAAATCGATGCAGCTTGCCCTACTTTACATAATGATACTAAACATGAATTTGAGTTTTCAAAATGAAACTGTTGAAAAAAGAAATTTATCCTAATTTTAGCTAAGGTTGTTAACAATGGCATAATTTAAATACCTTTCCTATAAAGCTCAATACCTTTCATTAAAGTACAGTTTTAATTAAAACTCTAATATTAGGGGAACGAAATCTTTTTTCAAGCTTTTCAATACCTGCAAGAAAGTATTTTTGAAAACTTTTATGCAACTTTACGTATTTACTTTAAAACTCTTGTACATTAATGTAATATAATAAAAAAATACGCGAACAAATAAACAATGGGAAATGTAAATTAGCGCAGATTGAACAGTCTTGCTTTATTACTCATAATTGAAATTTAAGAAGGTTCTTTGTAATAACTTTTATGAATTCTGACTTTTAATTAATTAATTTAATTACATACTTCAGCTTCACCGCAAATATTTGGCAAGCAGCTCTCTGTTTTATATGTTTCTCAATAGAGCAGTCTGAATAAGTTTAATTTACGTTACGAATAATGGGCGCCGACGCAGTTTTATTTTTGATCATAGTTCATTGAAATGTGTACTTTAAGGATATGAGGTACCCAAAGTTAGACCGAGTGGGGCAACAAAATTTTGTTTAATAATGTACGAGGAGGAATCTCGTTTTTGGTACATTTTCTGAAATAACTCGCTTCTCGAGCCATTTACGAAAAAATCATAAGATACCTTTTTTGTTTGTAATGAAATTTCCCAGCGAGTATAACATTGCAAATGTGTTTAAAGCGTCCTCTTACAAAACAGGTGTTGTCAGATGACTCGAAATTTTTTTATACGCGGATAAAACGTAAAAAACTCATTTTTCGTCTTTATACTGTTTAAACATTAAAAAGTCAAGTAAACTTGCTATACTTTCTACATATAAATTTTCAATCCACTACACCGACTTGTTCGATCTGATAACGTGATTATAAGTGCAAAATGTCACCGCGGCATGAGCTCGATTCGTCTAGCGAAGACTAACGGAAGACGAAGCAGAGGACGCTCGGTAATCTTCGGCGCATCTCGGGCGGGCTCGTCGGAGTGCTGCGCACGAAATTCAAACAACTCGTTACACAAAAATACATTTGTCGGTGACTGCTTGCTTTTGCTTTAACAATTTAGCTAGTTTTTATCTCCTACTTCTTCTCCTTCTTCTTCTTCTCTTTCTTCAAGTATCTGTCCGTTGTCAATCCTGCTTGCCGGACAATCTTCTCCATCAACTTCCTCTATTTCCTCAATGTTTTCTTTGACTTCGCTGTTATTGCAGCTTTCTCCGTAACAATTTTCGCAAAATTCAGAACAGCATAAGCCATGCTTGAAACATCCGCAACTTTTCGTGCACTCTTTGACACATTTACAATTAATAATTTTCATTATTTCTTCAGGTATTAATGAATTTGTCGTGAACACTGGTTCAACGCCGTACTTTCTAATTTTCCACATTCCGTAGCAGGCTGTACATTATCTAGCCCAAACTGGATTTGAAAATAAACGCGCAGTGAATGCATGTCTAATGCCGATTCTGTTGGAGGCTAAATTTATGTCTTAGCAAGCCTTGTTTAAATTTGTCGTACCTGAATTCATTTAAAGTTTTCGAGTTAGGAACCTTTCCACCGTATAACGCAATAGTCATTTCTTGTGGAGCTTTTCTTATGTCTTCTTTCGTTGCATTGGGATTATTGAATATTGACGCACTGTCAATCAATGATTTTTTAGGCTTCAGTACTTTAATAATTTTACTTTTTCCTTGACCATAAAAGCGAGATGTCGTATCACAGCCAGAAAAACAATGTATAAATCCTATTATGTGTTTCATATTTGACTGAATGAAAGTATTCGCATCAAGTACTTTATCTACAATCCCTCCTCTTCCAGATTTCAAAAAATAAAATCATTTTATCGCTTGGAGCTATTTTTGTAAAAATTACTAATAAGTCAAACGTCCACGCCAACAATTACAGTTGGTCTATCCTTACTCGCCACTTTTACTGTTTTAGTTACTATTAGTGAGTCTACATCTTCGCAGGCTTGGACACAACTTATTCCAACATTTTGAAACTTGCACATTAACATAAAATTAAATGGAGCTTTATTCTTTTCGTTTGATAAACATTTTTCTTGACGCTTTTTTTATTAACTCCTCTCTCGGGAGTCAATCCACCGCATTTTTTTATTGCTCTCATGAGATCTTGCTCAATAGATAAATCGCTCCATACCCCGCATCAACATTTTGAAGATCTCCGCACAGAAAAGAAACCAGAGGTAAATTTTTCGAATTCAGTTACACAAGTCTATCATATCTTGCATATATACATGTATATATATATATATATATATATATATATATATATATATATATATATATATATTTATATGCACTTTTGCATATAAATTATGTCCGCAAGAATTAAAAAATGTCAACATTATTTGAACGCATGCAATGTGTAAGTTCCAGTTACCACTGCGCTCTGCAGCTATGCTGCAATAAACAAACCATTTCAAAATATAAGATCAATAATTTCGCTGTCGGGCCTCTGCATTCCAGTTCATTAACTTTTTCATTAAATTTGTTTAAAATTTCCTGTAATCTGTCTCCGTCCAACTCCGATAAAAGCTCTTGCAAATAAGTTGTATCGTTATCGCTTAAATTCAGTAAATCAAAAATCTTATGTGCTAATGCTGTTTGAACAATTGTCTGACCTCTCACTGCTCTCGAGTACACGTGCCCACTCAAAATTTTATCGACGGAATTTGCAGCATATATTTGCCAAAGTACTTCATTAAGGCCACTTCCTGCCATAATGTAACAAATACAGCCTAAAAACGAGAGCAAAAGAGGAGAGTCGAGTTCAGCTTCGCAATTCAATATGATTTCTCGAGCCTTTTGATACAACGGCTGATCGAAAGTTACCATGCAGTTTTTTTGCTGTCTTTGGCGACAAAGTTTTTGAGCATCGAGTAGAGCCGTGTAAATGGTATTTAAATCTGTCGGTGCTACTTTAATATCGTGTGATATGGCATTTAGTTCGTTTAGATCTTGGGCAACAATACTTTTCGTAAAATATTTCTTGCTGCAGAAATGAATAGGTACGTCGCCAAATATTCGCGGATGGAATTTTTTTTTCGGAACTTTTGCATTGCAAGATACAGAGCTTGCGGGAGTGATGATTTCGATGCCGCCCATAACGCGAAAAGTATTGCAACTATCGATAGTATTCACTTGATGATCCGCATTGTCAAGTGCATACTGAACGTATGAATCTGCGAAATTCTGCTGCAATGGGTGCATTACTATTGACGACTCAAATTTCAATGCTTCTTCGTATGAAGCACAAAATCCCAACGAATGCAGAAGTTGAATAAGTTCTTTTGACCCATATTTTTTATTCAGTGTTGTTGCTAAACTAATTGGAATAGATGAATCGAATGAACATGTCCGACATGCAGCTATTATCGCGTGAGCTATTGTCATTACTATAATGTGTACACGTTGATCATAATTTTTATTATGACCAATAATATTTTTCAATAAAATGTGTAATGTTTCTGGGACAGCTTCTTCAACGTCATCGAGAAATGAAGTGGGGACGTTACAATATTTAGTGTCACATACCATGGACCTAATATTTTCTCTTTCTCTAAGTTCCAACACGAAGACGTTCAGCGTTCTCATTGACATTTCTTTGTTTGTACCACAGCTCGTTCAATAATTTTTTACTGATCGAGGTAAACGAAATTATCGGACCGTCGTTGGATCTGTGAATAATTATACGGTCATCTAACTTCTGCATTAAATTTTTTTGTAATGATCTCATTGACGGCCACTCTGGTAAATTTAATTTACTAAGAAGATCTTGAACTGAAAATTGACACTCAGCGACGAAATTTGCAGCCTCAACTAGACTTGAGGGCAATCCAGCAAGTGGATCTTTTAATCTACGAAAAGCAGCATCACAGTTCAAGTGGTAACGAGTATCAACAGCAACCAAATCATACGGAGAAATACAGTTATACAGAAAGGAACATTTAGAAGAATGTAAAAACATTTTTACATGCACGCAACTTTTTCTAAGAAAGTTTTTTCTGCAAAACCTAAAAAAGAGCTGAGTTTTCATATTTTATAAAAACGTATGATTCTCTAAACAATCTCAGTACATTCCTTACATTTAGCTATATTGTATAAGAATAATTGTAAACTAATTTAACCCCCAATTTTTTTTAAATACTCCCTTATTAATTTTCCTACCAATAGCGGTGAAAAAAACATTTAAATTTTTTTTATAAAAGTCGACCGTTTTGTTCCTTTAACAAGTCTTTTGGCAGACGGGGATAAGTAATTGTTGTGGTTTTGGATTTTTTTGGGAAATATTAAGCATTTCCTTAAGATTGAGACCAATCTAGACAAGCTAAAGCAACCCGTTTCGAGGTTATACGATTTTTTCCAGTAACACGTTATGTGGCTTCCCCTCCCTTTATATTGACAGCAATTGTAAAAATTCATTAAGCAGAGTTTTACATATTAATCACTAGTTTACAATGGATACATTTTTAAAAATATCACTAAGGAAAATTGCCCAAAAAATGGGAATTTCAACTTGAAATCAGTGAAACGCTCTCTGGCGACAATAGTGGGAAATTAAAAATAAGTTCCAGCATTTTCTCTTGGTCATATTTTTTATTTCACTACTCTATCTCAAATTGTATCTGAGTTATGGCCGGATGCCTTTCTTAGTTGTACACCTTGTACATCAATCTAGTATCCATTACGTAGCTTCTAGTTTGATTCTTATGTTTCGGAAATTGACTGACAAGTAAAATCAGATAATAAACATTTGATGATGAAGGGTGACGCAATAGTGTATTTATCTTCAGACGTAAATAGGCCACTATATTGAATTTTAATGTAACTTTGTGAACTAAATGCGTTTGAAAAGGTTCTATTCTGGTATCGGTATGTTGATAATATCACATCTTTTCATTACTTGCTAGATTGTAAATAATTTACAACAACAAAATTAAACATGCTACATGATCGCTCTCGAGTTGAGCAGTGCTTATAAAATAAGCAGGTTGCCGACTAACTACATTGGAGATAGACGAGGTCGTGATAAGACCTAAAATGGCTAAAATTCGACTTCGAACATCTTACACCTACGCTAAAACAAAATCGGGGATAAATGACTTTACAATGTCATCACGATTTAGATATTAATAACTGTCTTAAGTTGAGATGTTAATTTCAACGTGAACCGCGGATGTTCCCTTACTAGGTACATAAAACTCTAAATTTCAGTGTAAACCTCGTGGAGTTCACATCGATTGCAAACGAGTGCGTTAGTTACTCTTTTGAAAACAAGACCACAATATCATCAATACCAATTGAACTATTTGTTCCACTCTCTTATAATATAACCTAATATTTATGATTACCAACAATAACCCAAAATTAGTCCAATTTGGAAAATAATCCTTAAAAATAAATTTTAAATTGATTTGCAAAAGTGCAATTCTAAATAAAGTGTATTTAAAACAGAAGCATCTGTGCTTCTAATAAATAATAGGTGAATTTTATCCAATATGTTCATAAAACCTAAATTGCTCAACTACTCCCTATTATAAAATGAAAAGAGGCGTGACGATATGTGTTTAAATTGGAATTATACCTCATCAACTATTATTATTATAAATTTTATTGTTAATATTCTAGACGCCTACAAGTGTGATATACCTTGATTGAAGTCTTATATTTGTGAATATTGAGCACCACCGACTTGCAACACTTAACTGACTGTTTAAAATAAACCTCAAAAATTTTTTTCCTAATCATTATAAATGTACACTGACCTCCGAAATGAAGTATAAAAAGGCATTTTAATTAGTTTTCTAGTATTACTACAACTAAGCTTAGCTAGATTTAGCCTAATACAAATACGAAAGATAGCAATTATGACTCATTGTCCTTTCGCTATCCTACAATATACAAATTGGTCTTACTTATTAATTTATTTCTCCTTTTGTGGAAGTAGCCTAATTTACAGATATTGAGTTTCTGTGCTTAACCCTTGCAATTGTGAAGACTCGCGCACTAATAAGGCTCTAATGTCTCACACTCAGCCTTAGCTCTGTCAACACTATCGTGTCTGTGTTAGCATTCGCTTTTTAAAGCTTCTACTAATTAGGTAATTATACTGAATGCCTCTTTTAATAACTTAACTTTAATTTGCAACATTTAAAACCTTTATTTAGCTGTAAAGGATCTCTTTAGGGGTCTCTTTTATTACCGCACGGATTTGTATACACAATATTCACTTAGTATAACGGTTACTGTTTACACTGAAATATGTTAACACTTCATTTAAATCTTTGGAAAGGTTTCTCAACAAAAAAAATTTCGAACTCATTAGAAAATCGACTTTACTTGGAAACGTTTTTAATTTTCCATTTCCAAAATAAGATATGGCAGAAAACAAACAATTTTTAAACTGCACTACTAAGTTTTACAACGTAAACTTTACAGATCGTTATGCCACTTCTAAGAATCACGCTGGTCTAATCACTCTAAGGGGTTGACTGTAAAATCTGCCTCAACGCGGAATGCCTAAACTCATTTATGAACCATCGCCATCTTAGTTAACGTTATTTATTGTATTCCGCTCACTCAAAATCAACACCCTTAAAGGGGTTTAAATATTCCGAGAATAAAATATGAAACGAAACCAACCAATCTTGAAATTTAAAAAAAAATGGACTCCCCAATTAGATTTTCAAATTCACTCCGTAGAATATCCATACCTGGCATAAACGTTTTATGATAGTCTCACGCATGGGAGATTCCTATGTGAGCACAAAACAGTAAATTCTAATGCTATTCATCCTTGAATGGGCGTGTAAAATATATAAAACCTGCTTAATTAGTAAAATTATCGAAAATAGCTAAAACGTGTCAATTTTGTTTTGTAGGACAACATTTAATACCCTATTCTGATTAGTTGATCAACTTCCACCCTTCTACCCACCCTCCTTTACTCTAAAATGTTAAAATGACACTTCTATGTTTGATATATCAAACATTCATACGAGCACAGTTTGAAAAGTCCGTGACTTTGAATTTCCCGCGCAGTAATTTGAAATACAACACTGCTTTCGTCAAATTTTGAGCAAGCTGCGTCATTTAGTTTGTGTTTGAAAGTCATGAAAACCAGCCAACCTCGTAAATTTGAATGAAAATGGAAAAAAAGTGAATTTCGTGTGCTGATTAAGCATTATTTTTTGCGTAAAAAAACTATCACCGAAACCAAGGAAAGTCTTGATAATTACTATGGGGACTCTGCACCATCGATTTCAATGGTTAAGGAGTTCAGGTCGCCCAAAAGAGGTCACGCCAGAAATCGCCGATAATATCCATGGAATGATATTGGACGCTCGTAGAATGAAAGTGCGTGAGGTGGCAGAGGCTGTAAGCATCTCAACAAAAACGATCACCGGCGAATATAATTCAGAGCGTTTGGACAGATTCGATATTGATTTGAACCACGTGTGCAGTCAGAATGGCAAAAATTCATAAATTGGGCTACGAACTGCTGCCCCATCTAGCATATTCTCCAGATTTAGCCCCCTGCGACTATTTTCTGTTTCCGTACCTGACGAAATAGCTGGACGGTAAGAGATTTGGGTCGAACGAAGAGATCATCACTGAAACAGACGCCTCTTTTGAGGGCCTCGAGAAAACCTATTATCTGAAAGGAGTACAAAAATTGAAAAAATGCTGGACTAAATGTATCGAGCTAGGAGACTATGTTGAGAAATAAAAAAAATATCTTTTATACAAAAAATTGCTGACTTATCAAACTGCCCTCGTATCAAAGAAAATTAAAATCGGCCGAATATTTTTGTGTCACAAAAATGTATTTAATTCTAGGATTTATTTTCGTCAATTTATTCAATTAATCAAATTCTGAAGTTGTATTCGAATGTTATTTTAACGATATCGCAATTTATTAAAACATGCTAGGTCATCAATTCTTTGTAATTGTTTCTGCCTTTTCTTGACCATTCCTATTTCTATGACCGTTCAAAGTTTCAGATTTCAAGTTGAAACAAATGAATTATTATCAAGTTAGCTGAACTATTTAGATTATATATGTTTCATGTCATCTCATTTTAATCTGACATTAAAAGTTTTCATCTTAAATTAGAAAAAGTGTAATTCTAAAAATGGTTTATACTTTAGCTGAAACAACAGAAGTTATTTTTATTTACAGCCAAAAACAATCGTTATTATTGTAGAATTGAGATGATATTTAATGCGAGACATCGCGGCAAACACTTCTCATGGATACGTTATCGACTTGGTGCAGAAATTTGTAGAAACTGGTTCAGTAAATAATAAGAAATAAAATAACCCAAAAGTTTTAAATGCAGCCGGACAATTAAAGTTCTGGATTAGTTAATACACATAACTACAGATACTAGCTTGATCAAAATCCGCAGTGCTTCATAAGGGTTATACGCAATGATTGGGCTGGTATTCCAGGAAACGATAACAATGGACCGATTTTTAGTGCCGGTAACTTAACTGGACGTGAATCTTATTACGAAGTCAATGAAATATCAAGTTGGCGAGGAAAGGACCATTCTTAGCAAACAGAATCTGTATTTGCAGCACAGCGGAGCATCTCAATATTACGGTTAAGCGTCGGGGAAATTTTTGAATCCGATTTCCCGGAGAATGGAATGATGGAAGAGGTATTCTGGAATGGTTCGCAAGATCTCCGGATCTCACACAACTTAATTTTTTTGCCGTGGGACCATTTAATAACGTAAGTATACGCAACTCGCTCATTGTTAAGCTGAGAATTAATCAAGAATGCAAATGGGTTACACGAGAAACATTTCAAAGCGTGCGAGAAGAATTTGAAAATCGATTATATCATTGTTTAAATACTAATAGCGCACAGTTAGAACATTTAATAGAATGAATTCAATCTAGATAGATTAATTCAGGTGTGCATTTTGATAAGTGGAAAATGGAAAATTAAATCATTTATTTACTACGTTGTTGAGTTTAGTTTTAGCTGTGTTTTGTAAACTTTTATTTAGTGACATGCAGGAAACGGTTATTTTGCGTTTAATACTATTGTAGTTAATTATTTTCAACTAAAGTTCATAAAATAGTAATTTTTATCAATATCGATAGTCCTCTCAATATTTGCAATTCGGTGGGAGAAGGGGCGGGGGTTAAAACTAATTGCTTGTTCTTTAAATATTGCAAGGGATAACATATAAAACTTAAGGATCTAGTTATTCTTTACTAAAATTGGATTCTTTAGTTCGCTTAATGTGTTTGTCAAACTGTTATATTAATAGCAGTCTTATGTTTGCGTTTTCATCTTTTAACTGTAATTATTATCGTATAAAGTGATTTTAAACACGTTAATAAAATTTTGAATATGATTTTAACAGCGGTATCTTTGAGGTCATATTTCTGATATTAATAACAAAGTCTCATTTCATACTGCTACAAACACAAATATTTGCAGTATTCATGCACCTAACAAGATGGAAAAGTTTACTCGGCTAAACAAACCATTGATTACGGATAAGATTAAATTTATGATATGTGTGTTAATCACGAACCTTAGTTATGAAAGCTTTAGGTATTATAAATACAGTTTCATTCGTAAAATAGAATTGATAATTTTATATCTGGAAAACAATATTTATTCAAGGGATTAATGCCATTCTTGACTACGGGATGATATTAACTAGAAATCTTAATTTGAATATTTACAGAACTATTTTAGAATGTTTATTCAAAATACTATCGTGGTTAAGTCTTTTGGTATTAAATGAAATTGCTGGGTTATGCAATGCAACTTCTGTTTTTATTTGTATACTTTAACTAAAAATTGTACCGAGGGTCCGGATTCACGCTCACAATGAGAGTATTTTGAAGTTTTTCCTTAGTAAAAGGATTTACTTCAGGAACGGTGGTTATAATGAAATTGCTTTTAAACTGTTCAGGTTTTAGAAGTTAAATATACAACAAAAAGATTACGCCTGAATAAGCGCGTCTCTATCTTACTGTTGTTGGCTGATAAGGCTTTGTCGATGACGTCAGCGTTGGTGATTAGTTTATCGTGGACAGTAGTAATTCGTGGGGATTTTGACGTGTAAAAATCTTTCAACCGTTTTTAATGTTCGGAACAGGGTAAAAATATAATTATATAACCATTAGTTGAATTTGAATTGCTGCAACTTAACATTGAATTCGGTGAAATATAGTATATCAAACTACAGTGTCCAAATTAATGTTAGGTATTCTTAATTTTGAAAAACTCAATATAGACTATTTCAGTTAGCTGGCAGATGAGGATGTAAAAAAGTATATCTTTTTATCTGAACTTTGTTTGATTTTGTTACATACCACTTGTTAACTGTAAAGGAATAGGTGGAGGTTTTCGGCGAGTGGATAGGTTTTAGAAGTAGTGAAGTATTTGTAATTGTAATTTGAGCATACGGTTCATGATAGTGGGATATTAGTTTTCAACTGTACTTAATTTGATGTTGGTATTAGCATCGGTAGTAGTAGTATGTAGGAATCTCAAATTACAATTTCCAATGAAATCTAAGGGAAAAAAGAATTCGGCTTTATTCTTAAAGTTAGCTGCCAATAGCCGCGTGGAAAGGTAACTTGCTTCGTAAGGGAATTTTTTAATTTTGAACATTTTAAATACGATGCTTAAACATAGTGATTCCCTTTGCAATATTAATACTACGTTTTCAAATGGTCTTTTATACAGTAGATAACTTTATGCGAGTTTCATTTGGTTCGGAATTTAGTTTTTTCAATTCAAACATGAATTGTGTAAAAAAACAGTCAATCCTCTCAAGTTAATACCTATTTTTCTTGTAAGACATGTCAGCAACATTCAACACAAAGAAGTACCCAAAAAAGATCTTGTGCTCAACATAGGTAATACGTACATATCCGTAAATTCTGTAGTTTCATTTGTATGTGAATTGGAAATTAATGTTTGTCAACTAACAAGTAACAAAAGTAACTTGAAAATGTACCAACTAGTTCCAATCAGCATGATTGCCAGATTGTTTTTCAGAAGAATACTGTATAAAAATTAGGAGTAAATTCATAAAAAGCTATAAGCTGCCTTTGCTTACTTTGAAAATTTTAACTTTAACGGCCTAGGTCTAGCTCAATCGGTTTTTAATACTATAAAAAGGGGGAGTTGTGCATTTACTGGGGTTGATCACTAATGTCCACACTAGACAATATACTCGTAAAGGTTTTATACATATATTACACCTATTTTTTTACAAGAGCCAAATATTCACACTCGATTACCTTAACTAATAAACAAACAAGATAACTGAAATCAATTCGGATAAAAAATTACACAAGTAACGGATATTATAACTAGTCTGGAACATCCCTCAGGTGGTCGGGATGAGGTCCATTATTCTGGGTGGGCGCCGTGGTCTAATAGCGGGGGCGGAAATCCGCAGGCAGCTCTTCTCTCTCTTTTTCGTTACGTCTTCTGTGAAAATATTGTTAGTGGGGTGTTTGCACACTACAAGAACTGATATTAATTTATATGAAAGGAAAATTTATTTATTTTAATTTATCTTAAAATTATAAAGGCCGGCCCTGTCGTATAGAAAATGGTAAAAGAAACTGGTTTTATACAGTGCTTATAGCATTTGTCAGGTGTTTGTTACGATGAGTTAACGAGGGGGACAATATATCCCTTTACGATCTAAGAATATCAATACTTTGAATGGGACTATTTTATGCTTTATAATTTATAAAAGAATTCAGGTTTTTGTATAAATGCAGATTTTTCCATCTAACTTTTACAAAAATAGATTTAAATAAGACTACCTGAAATTTACACGGGATTTCTTAACTGCAGTACAATGTTAATTACGGTGGTTTAAGTTATATTCTAATTACATTTAGTAATTAGCAGAAATTGCACTAAGAAACAGAATTGGAGGTACTTACGAGTTATTAAACTCTTTTACATTAAATATGGTTGTTCCGTTTTAAGAATACCCTGTGCGGTACGGTGAAGGCTTTAGCCGCTAAGATGCACCTTTATCTGGGGCGGCGGTACTGATAACAATAAGGTATTTGCACCTTCCGGAACGGTTAGTTTAAAGATTGGTTATCAGCTACAGGATAAACCAAACGTTTTGCAGGTACGGGATTATAAAAGGAGGGCTCCTTCGATAATTTTAAGTTATCGCGACGTACGATCCGGATCGCATACAGGTCTAAGACTTCATTAGGGAAGTATACTGGATATCTGTCGATGTGTGAGCGGAGATTAAAACGAATCCTACTAAGAAGCACTCTTTAAAGAAACTAATTACGTTTAGCGATATCGAAATTTAATACTCACTGTTTCACGTAATGTTTTCGTAATTTATGAAACTGAGTGACCGAAATATGATCCACTTTTGGGCGGTTTGTTGCCCTTAATCTGTCGGCTCACTGCACGTCGGTTTTTAATTTGCCTGGTGAAGGCATGTTGGTGTAAGTTTGTGTGAGGTGTGTTTGTAGAATATCAATTAAAAGATTCTGGGTTATACCCATTGCGCTGTTCAATTGACACCCCCGGGATTGGTAGAATTTAGGCGAAGACCTTTCTATACAATGGCTTCAGTAAAAGACTACGTCGGGAATATTGCCCGGCGTGGCGTCGTTTGCTGGCATAAGTGTAATGCATGTCACAACAGATTTAAGCAGCAGTAAACCCTGGTGTATTGAAACAAGTTCAGGCTGGCTGAGTCGAGTTGACTCATTCTGAGGCTAAGGTGAACGGAACTGGACGTAATAGAGAATAGCAACTGGTCGGTCTGGGCTCTCGAAAGATACCCAGGGGACCGAGAATGAACAGGCCATGGGCTCTGAACCGAGACCCATGGTGATTAGCGTAGGATTGCGCTCGGATTCAGAATGCGGAAGGAATGAGAATGAGAGTAGCGCGTCTTGCGGCTTTATTCAAAACATCGGAAGACGGGAATGGATTCTGGCGGTATTTATTATGTCGAGATTGGTGTTAGACTGGAGGGTACTGTGACGTAGGAAACTCTCTACGTTTTTGAAAATCACGTCGGAAGGGATATAGGTTCATTATTTGATGATTTCAGCAATTTAATTAAATCAGGTTAACTAACAAATAATTAATTCAACAAATTTTTGTAAAGGATACTCTGTACAAAGCTTAATAAAAATATGATTCGGTATGATTTCAAAATATTATTGCAATAATAGTAAAAATTCTAAATTATGTCCTCAATGAGCAGATGACATTTTCTCAACACTTTTGCATGCTCACAGAGTGCCCCTTAATAGTGCAGTATCATGTTAATTCGCCATATATATACATATATATATATATATATATATATATATATATATATATATATATATGTGTGTGTGTGTGTGTGTGCGTGTGCGTGTGCGTGTGCGTGTGAGTGTGCGTGGGCGTGTGCATGGGTGTGGGTGTGGGCGTATGCGCGTGCGCGTACGCGTGTGCGTGCGAGTGCGCGTGCGGGTGCGCGGGTGTGGGGGTGTGGGGGTGTGGGTGTGTGTGTGTGTGAGTGTGAGTGTGAGTGTCTGCGTGTGTGTGTGTCTGCGTATGTGTGCTGATGCTGTAGATCTTTCCCCGATGGATCAATAATATTGGAATTGGAATTACATCTGAATTGGAAATTGGATCAGCTGTAAGAAAGGAACGTTAACGAGAGTCTATGAATCTTACATATTTATTTGAAGGTTACGTTGAATTTTATTAAAATTTATTTATGTGTATTTATGTAAAGGATACAAGTGAGTTATATACTAGTCTGGTAATACTACAATTATTTAATGATTTTATATTGACTCAATATTATTTAAGAAGAGAAAAGATACTTACCCAAATTAAATCATTAGTATTGTTTGGTTATGATGTTACACAAGTACATATATTAAGGTCAACGAAATTCACATGCGCACAACATGTAATATATATTCAAATAGTACAAGGTGTTTGAATAAAAGTAAAATTTATACAATTCCAGATTTAATTAAAATCACGATTGAATTTAATGTATAAAAGAACCTTATATAAATGTTTAATGTTTTTCTTTTTATACTGAACTATATTGAACCCTATCCCCTGGAGATGCTAGTGGAGGCAAATTATTTAAATAAAATTAACAAAAACTATCATACTAAATTGATGATGGCACAACGTGCCGAAGTTGTAGTAAAATACATTACGATTTACTAATACTACTAATCTCATTATTTCTTTTAATTCAAATGTAGAAAAAATTAAAAATAATTATTAAAAGTAAAGTACGCTAGAATTTATTACACAATTATAGTATATTAAATTTATATACACATTTCAAAGTAATTAATTAATTCACACTGCGTGTTGTCGGCGTTGAACGTGAGTAGGTTATTCCTTCCCCATTCAAGGACACGTTCTAGGTCAATGATGATTGAGGCTCCTATTTTCACCTTAACGTCCTGACTAGACTTATTGTTGTGGGAAAACTGAGAAGAACTATAATGTAGAGTGCTGTAGTCTGCAAAGCGGTGGATCGGGTTAGTTGTTGAGGAAATGAGGTCATTTATGTACAGCAAGAAAAGTATGGGAGCTATCACTGATCCTTGGGATACTCCCGCGTTAATAGTAGTTTCTTTCGAAAAGGAGCCATGTACGACAACGCGTATTCTTTTGTCAAGGAAGCTGGATATCCAATTGATGAGCATATCTGATAAGCCGAACGAAGTGAGCTTGGCAAGTAGGCACTTGTGCCAAACCTGGTCAGAAGCCTTTGAAATATCTAAATCTACTACGACTGTTTCACCGGACCTCTCTAATGTGTTATTCAAGAGTTGGGTGACATATGAAAGAAAATTACCCGTTGAACGACTCTGTTCGAACCTGTACTGGTGGTCGTTTAGGAGTTTACTGGACTCGAGGAACGAAAGCGATTGGTGGTTGATAGCTTTATCGATGATTTTCGACATAATGGAAGTGATAGCAATTGGTAGATAGTTTGAGGGATTAATTTTATCGCCCCTTTTAGGAATAGGTTGGACATTTGCCAACTTCCACGATGAGGCAAACTCACCAGATGACATGCAGGCCGAAAAGAGTTTGGACAATACAGGTACTAGTTCGGGGTACCATTTTTTAAGAACGATAGCCGGAATACCGTCAGGCCAGTTACCTTTATTGAGTCAAGTTTATTGATAATTGATTGTAACGAAAGTGGATTGGTTTAATAGCGTATGGAGTAGATTTGGGCGACGGCACAGTTTTACTAGAATAATTGAGACATGAATTTGATGCAAA
>JARFJB010001942.1:3282066-3432066 GCA_036346205.1 Vesta saturnalis
TTTTGGACCTACCTTTATTTTTTTGAACCGTTTTAATTTTTGCAAGTTTTCTAACCTCCGTGATAGTGGCAAGTTCACATTCGTCTTCGTCACTACTGTTTATAAGCTGCAACTCAATTACACCGGCTACATCACTAGAAAATATATTTTCTCCTCCTTCTAAATTATTTTCGTCAAAATCCTCTTCATTAGTTTGTGGGTCCGCGTCAGGCGGCATAGTAACAATATCAACTTCATGAAAGCAGCTTCTAAATGTCGATACTTCCTTCCATAAAACTATTGTGGAGATATTTCTTCAAAATCTTCGGCTTCCATAATAAACTGAAATAAGATATAACATGTATTGCAAGAATAACCATAATAAATTATGTATTGTTTATGGACGGCGTCCGCCATTGTCCCCAATTGGGAACACCTAACTTACCTGACTTATCTAACTCGAAATTTCGCCAAACTTTACCACATATATGCTAAACACAAAAGGTAACACTCCGATCTTCAGGTTTTGTTACAATAAACACTATCTAGAACTGAAATGTCTAGTTTATGGACTTTTATTGATAATATATACCGCGCTTTAACACTATCGCGTGACTGTTTACAAAACTGAACCTTTTGTCACACTGTACGAATTTACGACCGTTTGCACTATAAGGTGAGAAGAAAACAACATTAAGTAACACTCTATCATATTGAGCTGTGGCTATTTGTCAAGAGAAAGCGCTAAAATAAAATTTAGTTTGCTGTACCCATATGAGGTCAGTGGGAAATAATGGGTTAAGCATGTACTGACCGCTTACTGTAATGTTAAGGGCTGTGCATTTTTATGATTCACATCTGGCTTGACTGGTTCCTTATCCTACTGTTTACAAATAGGCATTTATGATTGATTTAGGTGCGCTAGAGTTACTGCGTGATAAAAATAAGTTATTTTATTAGTTCTCTATAATTCATTGAGATTGCAAAAATGTTGACCTGTTTGAGTTCAAGACAAAAGGGTGGTATTTGCACTTTAAGCTCAATAACTGACCCTAATAAACTCCCCCTCGCCGAGACATCCAGACATAATAGCCGATCTTGACCAAACTTGGCCAAAAGTTGTAAAATGAGTTAATAAGTCTATTTAGCGATAGTGAAAAAAAGTCGATTACACAATATGTATATGTAAGTTGACAATAGATATCTCGCTTATCTTTCAAGATAACTATGGACTGTTTCATACCATTTTAAAGCAAATTTCGCTCCCTATCAAATAAAGTAAGAATATGTGTATGGTTTATATCTTGAACGGTATCGGAAATATATATTTCTACATGTATATGTGACTATAACTGCGGCCATATTCAATTTTTAAAGTTTTAAAAAATTGCAAATTCTATCTTGTGAATTAAAATTTAACCAAGTAAGTAGCTATTTCTAAAGGAATAAAAATTTATGTACAGATCTTAAACCTATTGCACTAATCTGTCACATTAGAAATTAGCTAATAAAGGTAATTCTGAATAAGTGTATTCAGTGCATTCTATCTCAATCTGAACAGACGTGAAGTGCGAGAACACATAGAAAATTTTCGTATACGCTCTTCGGAGCAGTGTAATGAAAAGAACTCTAGACAGATGTTAAAGAATATAAATTTATTTATATTCTTAGCATACAAATAAAACCGTACCGGATTTGTGTAGTTTTCACTACTCAAACCCGGTCCAAGTGTCGACGTCCTAAGACGATGGATGACAACGCAATGGAAGAAATTCTACTGATCCTGACGCCCTAAAGCTGCAAGTTGAAAACCTGCGAAGCAACTGTCACCTGCAAGAACTGCACATAAAGACCAACGAAAGGGAAATCAAAGTCCTCAAGATGACTATTGAAAACCTCACCCACGAACTCAAGACGTTAAAATTGGCCTCCGTAGCACAAGCTCAAATCATCGCGGAAGACGAAAACATCCAACAACGATCAAAAAAGAAAAAGAAAAAACGACATGGAAACCCTAAGACGACAACCAGCGACCCGATATCACGTACAGAGGAAACACAAATTTCCTAGGGCGAAATGGAGGTTACTGCCCCCCAGCTACCCGAACCTGACACCGAAGACGCCCTCTCCGATGAAGACTACACTACTGTCACAAAGAGAGGCGGAACTAAACGGCCGGATGCACAACGACACGCTGCACCTGAAGAAACAAAGGCCGAACACATCCCACCCATAGTTATCCACCATCAAGGGGACTACACTAGGGCTATATAAAAACTTTCGGCGATAATTATCCACCCACAAGCAACATCCGCCACTAAAGACGGGATCAAAATCTTATTAAACACCGCCGACGACTACAGGGCAGCCACAACGGCCTTCGACAACGAAGGTATCCAATTTAGCACTTACCTACTCGACGCTGCCAAGTCATTAAAAGTCGTTTTCAAGGGAATTTCGCAGGACGACCACATCCTGCAATACATAGAATATGACCTCAAGCAAATGTGTTTCGCTGTCCAGAAAGTCCACAGGATGTTCGCAGGGAGCGACCGGAGGAAAACAAGCATGGTTCTGGTGGATCTGGGCCTTAACGAGAAAGCTAAAGAAATATTCGAACTTAGATCAATCGGATACCTGAGGATTCGAGTCGAATCTCCCAACAGAAGGTATGGCATTGGGCAGTGTTACAACTGCCAACGCTATGGCCACACGACCAGCGGATGCCACGCCACCGAAATGTGTGTGAAGTGCGCGGGGCCGCATCACACAAAGAAGTGCAAGTTAATCCGGGAATCGGGAGAACCCACCAACTGCTGTAACTGCTCCGGGCCGCACACGGCAAACTACCGAGGATGCCCGGTACACCCCATCTACGGCAAAGCAGAAAACGAAAGAAACAATAGCCAAACAAAACACATCAGACCTCCGGAAAGATTAGTCAACCAACAAATCACCTACGCACAAATAAGCATCAAACGTGACACAAACAAATAAGAAAATCGAAGGCGAAGACATCGCACTAATAATGCGAATCGTAAAGGCGCTACGTGCCGAAAACCTGAATTATTCACCTCACCGGATGAACAATATAACAACCAACTAATGTATAAAACAGAGACGAAGGTATATAGGGATAGGTTCTACAGTACCGTAAAGAATCAATAAAAATCGAAAAATGTATTCAGTGGTGGAGTTAATTGAATTCACTTGTTTGAACTAGATAATTTAGTAGATATTGAAACATTATTTGATGAAAATCTTTCTCATAAAATTACAATAAATAGTAAAATTCCCATAATTCTAATTAATTAATTAATCCAATTGATGAAATTATATTTCATAGAAAATAAGCATCTGGATATCGTAGAGGTATTCCAGCCAAGTCTAAAAAATGTTGAAGCAAAAAAGTTAAATTAACTCTAATAAATATAATTAAAGATTGAATTTTTAATAATTTTTGGTTTATAGTTAATCCTGTTTGTAATGGAAGTCAATGAATGAATCCTGCTATAATTACAAATACTGCTCCTATTGATAATACATAATATAAATGTGCAACTACATAATATTTATCAATAATATCAGTAGAAGAGTTAGCTAAAACTACTTCAGTTAATCTTCCGACAGTAAATAAGAAAATTTAATTGTGTACCATGAATAGTTACTTAATTCCAGTTGGAACCGAAATAATTATTGTAACGGATGTAAAATAAGCTCGTATATCTACATCGATTCCAATAGTAAATATATGATGAGCTCAAACTACAAATCCTAAGAATCCATTTGCTAATACAGCATAAGTTATTCCAACAGTTCCAAAAGTTTTTCTGATTCTTGGGCAATAGTGGGTCAGAAAGTACTTTAGATGACCGAGATCGCTTGGGCACTCACCTCCTAGATATCCAAACTGGGTAGAATTGTACGTTCGGAATTTTTTGTCCTAAAAACCACAGCAGTAGAGGATAGGCACTTTCCGCCATCTTGGATTTTTGTGACCTGGGACACTTTAACTTTCACTTTTTTTTATATCCCCAAGTGGGGATTGTATTTTTCACCCCTATGGTTTCTTTTCGGAGGTCATTTTCAACCCTTGATGGAATTTTCACCCTAATTAGAGCCCTTTTGGTTGTATTCAGAACCTTTTGGCAGTTCAGCCCCTGGAAGGTAGGCAAATGCGTGCGCATACAGTGTTCTGAGTGAAAAAAGATGTGTTAATTAGGGTTGGTTTTATCAAAGGAGGTTGCATAATTATTATTATATTTCTTTTAATCCCATCTACAGATTGTAACCTAATTTATTTATGCATTGGGAGGGTTGCATTCTAATAAGAGGGGAATCTGTTCGCTGGTTTCTTAATATGTGTTTATTATTATTAAGACCCGAAAACAAGTTGAGAAGCCCTATGTCTGTCTGTCTTATAAGTTAACATTAGGCCCCCTTAGTATAATACAAATTCAAATTTCCCCTCATAGATGGTGCCACAAACAAATTCAAAATTTTGGTCGAGGGGCGAGGACCTGAAAGCAAGTTTCTAAGTCCTACATCTGTCTTAGAAATTAGCATTATACCCCTTATTACAATACAAATTCATATTTCCGGCCATAACCTGCAGAGACTTAAATACAAATTCAAATTCAACTTTCTCGCCAAGGGACCAGGGGGAAAAGCCCGAAGAGCAAGCTGCTCAGCCCTAAACCTGTCTTACAAGTTAGCACTAGGCCCCTTATTATAATACAAATTCAAATTTTCCGCCAAGGGTACCGCGACTATACCCCACGAACAAGTTACGATCACGACAAGGGGCGAAGATGCTAGAACAAGTTGCGACGCCCTACACCTGTCTTACAATCTCAGTTATGTTCGGGGAGGATTTGAGTGGGGTAGCCGCAAGAATGTGTTTCGACTTGTATGTGCTTCTAATCAGCTACCGCGACATGTACCTAGACCTTGTGCAATCATTGTGAACACGAATCCAGAAAACAAACCAGGTCAACATTAGGCTGCTATCTACATTGACGAGAATGGTAACGGGGAATATTTTGATTCCTTTGGACGACCCTCGCTAGGTTACCGTTTACGTTTCCTTTAAAAGAATTCTAGATGGTTCCGCTACAACAAAACGACGCTGCAGGATTACCATTCGGATGTATGTGGACTTTATACGATACTGTTTCTGTATTTTAGAGTGAGAGATAATTTACCAATGCTTGATTTTGTAAATAAGTTTTTCACTACAGGTTTAATTATAAATGATGATATAATCAAATTACTGTATAATGGTTGTCCTTTGAACCATTCTACTGTGATAAGTAAAAACGTTTTTAGTAGTTTAGTAGTTTTAATTAAGAGTTCCGTAACGAGAGCGAGGCGTGCATGACCAACTTCTATTGTAGAAAAATTAGCGGTGAAAAAAATCTGTAATCTTAAGTATTTTCTACTCTGTTATGTCGTGCTTACCTTTTAACATCAAGATAACCCTATTTTGTTGTTGTCCTTCAAATATTTACTAAAACCAAGTAGCTCATCGTGCATTAACAATAATAGTTTGGTGTATATATATATATAATTGTAATGTCTAATTACCTGCTTACTTAATTGCCGCCCATTTACCTATTTTAAAGTAATTTGTGTGTGTGTGTGTGTGTCCGTGTCCGTGTCCGTGTCCGTGTCCGTGTCCGTGTCCGTGTCCGTGTCCGTGTCCGAGTCCGTGTCCGTGTCCGTGTCCGTGTCCGTGTCCGTGTCCGTGTCCGTGTCGTGTCCGTGTCCGTGTCCGTGTCCGTGTCCGTGTCCGTGTCCGTGTCCGTGTCCGTGTCCGTGTCCGTGTCCGTGTCCGTGTCCGTGTCCGTGTCCGTGTCCGTGTCCGTGTCCGTGTCCGTGTCCGTGTCCGTGTCCGTGTCCGTGTCCGTGTCCGTGTCCGTGTCCGTGTCCGTGTCCGTGTCCGTGTCCGTGTCCGTGTCCGTGTCGTGTCGTGTCGTGTCCGTGTCCGTGTCCGTGTCCGTGTCCGTGTCCGGGTCCGTGTCCGTGTCCGTGCCCGTGTCCGTGTCCGTGTCCGTGTCCGTGTACGGGTCCGTGTCCGTGTCCAAGTCCGTGTCTGTGTCCGTGTCCGTGTCCGTGTCCGTGTCCGTGTCCGCGTCCGTGTCCGTGTCCGTGCCCGTGTCCGTGTCCGTGTCCGTGTCCGTGTCCGTGTCCGTGTCCGTGTCCGTTCCGTGTCCGTTGTCCGTGTCCGTGTCCGTGTCCGTGTCCGTGTCCGTGTCGTGTCCGTGTCCGTGTCCGTGTCGTGTCGTGTCCGTGTCCGTGTCCGTGTCCGTGTCCGTGTCCGTGTCCGTGTCTGCGGGTCCGTGTGTGTAAGTGTCCGTGTCCGTGTCCGTGTCCGAGTCCGTGTCCGTGTCCGTGCCCGTGTCCGTGTCCGTGTTCGTGTCCGTGTCCGTGTCCGTGTCCGTGTCGGTGTCCGTCTCCGTGCCCGTGTTCGTGTTCGTGTTCGTGTCCTTGTCCGTGTCCGAGTGCGTGTCCGTGTCCGTGTCCGTGTCCGTGTCCGTGTCCGTGTCCGTGTCCGTGTCCGTGTCCGTGTCCGTGTCCGTGCCCGGGTCCGTGTAAGTGTAAGTGTCCGTGTCCGTGTCCGTGTCCGAGTCCGTGTCCGTGTCCGTGCCCGTGTCCGTGTCCGTGTTCGTGTCCGTGTCCGTGTCCGTGTCCGTGTCGGTGTCCGTCTCCGTGCCCGTGTTCGTGTTCGTGTTCGTGTCCTTGTCCGTGTCCGAGTGCGTGTCCGTGTCCGTGTCCGTGTCCGTGTCCGTGTCCGTGTCCGTGCCGTGTCCGTGACCGTGTCCGTGTCCGTGTCCGTGTCTGTGTCCGTGTTCGTGTCCGTGTTCGTGCCCGTGTCCGTGTCCGTGTGTGTGTGTGTGTGTGTGTGTGTGTTGTTGTGTGTGAGTGAGTGTCTCTGTGTGTGTGTGTGTGTGTGTGTGTGTGTGGGTGCGGGCGTGCGTGCGTGCTTGCGTACTTGCGTGCGCGCGCGCGTGCGTGCGTGCGTGAGTGCGTGCGTGCGTACGTGCGTGCGGTTGTGTGTGTGTGAGTAATTGAACATACAAGTTAATCAAGCATAATTTTTCCGAATGTATATATGCTGAGCGCTTAGATGGAGAATCTGCCTGTATAAAAAGGCGCTATTGCATCAAGGTAGAAATGATTATTATTATTTCATCTAATATTTAATTTAGACCTTCATGTTTTATTGTGCAGCAGCAATTTTATAGAATACTTGTAAACACATTAATTAACGCTATGTCGACGACTGATTTCTACTTTCCAATTAAAATAAATGAAGTTCTATAACTGTCTAATAATAACAAACACATATTAAGAAGCCCGCGTACAGATTGCTGTCTTACAAGACTATGGCTCCTTATTAGAATGCAACCTCCCAATGCATAAATAAATTAGGTCACAATCTGTAGATGGGATCAAAAGAAATGTAATAATAGTTATGCAATCTCCTTTGATAAAAACAACCATAATTAACATATCTTTTTTCACTCACAGCACTGCATGCGCACACATTTGCCTACTCCCCAGGCGCTGAACTTCCAAAAAGGCTCGTAATACAACCAAAAGGGCTCTAATTAGTATGAACATTCCATCAAGGGTTTAAAATGGCCTCCGAACAGAAACTACAGGTGTGAAAATTACGATGCCCCACGTGGGCATATAAAAAAAAGTGAAAGTTAAAGTGTCCCAGCTCACAAAAATCTAACATGATGGCAAGTGCCCCTCTTCTACTTACCACCATCTTTCTTTTTTTAATTTTTCAATCCAATAGGCAGACAGTGAGTGCGAAAGGAAAAATAGGACGAAAATAGATGAAGGATAGAGAAAGGACGACCGGCATCCCTTATCGAGCCCAGAAAATCGGATAACCAATATTAAGGAGCCCACGGTAAAGGTGGTGGTGGCTCCCCCTGACTGGCGTGGGGTATACATGGCTCCTACTTGATTTAACATAATAGACAAGAGTTATGTTTAAAATTTGCGAAATGTTGTTACTGGATTGTTTTTACAGTTGGAAGTTACCAAAAACACTTACTTAAAAACGCATTAAGTAACACAGATGTTTTTATACTATGAAAACAAAACTTCTACGATTTACATTCATGATTTAAAATATTTACCTATTTGGATAAAAGGCGTGTATTTAAAGGTAAATTACAAACTACAAACGACTCAATAGCTACTGCAGCTAGCGTACTCAATGAAATGTGAGAAGGGTTAACATTCATTTGATGTATTAATGTCAATGCAAACTTTTAGTTATGCTTTGATATAATTTCATAACTATGTAATATGATTGCGCCAACTTTTATACATGTCCTCTGCAAAATTAAGACACATGTACTTTTTCCTCTTGAGTAATTATCTATAAATTTTGTATTGAATATTTTTATACAAAAACTATAATAGATTATAGTTTTTGTATTGTTTAATGAAGTTGTTTAGTTCTGTATTAGAAGTGTTTTTGTAACTGTGGCTTTAAATGTTATTTGAGTTAATCGACCTATTTCTACAGTTTTTTTTTCGCTTTTTATCGCTACGTTTCGGAAGCGGGCTCTCTTCCAATTAGTAACTAACATGATGACGGAAGCAGAGTTCGCTTCCGAAACGTCGCGATTAAAGGCGAAAAAACTGTGGAAATAGGCCGATTAAGTTCTATAGGTGTTACTATTATTTACATTTGTGGTACTGTTAAATACATATTTTGATATAACTTATAAGTAATAAATCCACAGTTTTTAGTTTAGAAATGTACCTATATCAATTGTATTTTTTTATTTTCTAAAATTAATGGAACATTTTTCGTCGAAGCGATAGGACGTGTTAGTGATGGCTCCTGCTTCTACCTTGGATTAGTGAGTCAAGGCCGGATTAAAATGATAATTTCTAGATCAATATCATGTACGGTACGGGTGAGTTTTTGAACATATTTTAGATTCAGCGGTTTTAACATTAATAGTGGACAAAGACAATAATCTAACCAGTAAAATTTTGTAATGCGTACAAAAAAAAAGGCGCGTAAATAACATTTGGGATTGCTGTAGGGTTGAATTTCTACGAAAAAATTACGGCTTTTAAATCCATGCCAGATGTGATTGTTAAAACTCGTAGAATTGTGGAGTAAGCTTAATGCGAAAATACCGCCCCTTTGTCTTGAACTCAAACAGGTAAACATTTTTGCAGTGACAATCAATTATAGAGAAATAATAAAATAACTTAATTTTTAACTAGATCGAATCCGCAGAAGGAAAGCAAATAAACAAATAATTTGTAATCGAAATTCTGAAGGAAATACAGTTTCTTTTCATCAAATAAATAAAACGCATTTTAGTAGTTAAAAGAAAAGGTCAAGTCGTTAGGGAAACCCGGGCGTTTCTGAAAAATTGAAGTATAAATACATCTTAAATCCGACAGTAAATGAATTAAGTCAATAAATAAAGCAATTCAGTTTTTAGTAGCAAATTAAACATACTAAATTGAATAGATCTTCATAGTTTTAATTTAAATAATTAGTATCTTTCACTTCTTTACAATATTCATTTTATAAATAAGAAATGTAGCTATTTCGAGATTCATACAGTAAGTATACGATCTATTATTTATATCTATATATTATGTCGTGACAGTAGACAAATAACTGTCCGGTAGTAGGACGATACCGTTAGTATGGAATGCTACATCGTCCTGGGCACGATTTGGCCAGTAACCGGTCTGCTCGCTATAGTATTACTCAAGAAAACAATACAATTGCCTCGGATCGACCTGGCTACAAGGGGCGGTCAAGGTCGAAACAGACAGGCCCCGTTGCTGACGACTGCGCAAGGAATGAATGGCGAGTGAAGTGCATGGCGCAAAGGGGGTTGGGATGATCATAAGTGAAAGAGCGAAAAGATGTGTTAAACAGTACGAATTGGTATCTCCCCGGGTAAGAATGAAAGTGGAGTTTCGAAGAATCTTTCTTATTGCATGCTATGCACCGGTGAATGGAGGAAGAGACCAGGAGCGTGAGAACTTGAATGAAGTAGAGAACGTGTTGAACGTATGTAAGCCAAACGAAAGAGTGATTATAGTGGGGGATATGGACGGATGGGTGGTTGTATAGAGACAACATAGTGAACGCGTTCTAGGAAAGTTCAGAGACCAAAGAGTCAATGAGAACGGTGAACACCTGCTGAACATCGGTGTGGAGAGAAGCCTGTTTGTATCCAATACGTGGTTTAAACATAAAAATGTGCATATGTATACATGGCAAAGAGGTGAATCTAAAAGTATGATAGACTTGATAGTGTATGATGAACGGCTTAGAAACCTGGTGAAAGAAAGTAATGCGCGGACCGCAGTGTGGATCGGACCATTTTTTGGTTGTATCGAGAGTGTGTTTAGGGTAAAAGTGGGTCTGGAGAAGGAAAGCAAACGTAGTGCGAACGTCCAGAATTAGGGTTGACAAACTAGTGGATAAGGTGCGAGAATGAAATACACAGATGCTGTGAGTAAAGAGTTGAATGGTGGAACGAACAAATAAAAGACACTGACGTTGAAAGTCATGGATAACCTTGAAAAACTGTTGTCAATTGTGCCGTGCGAATACGTGGAAGAGTGACTGTAGGTAGACAGCAAAAATGTGCTTGGTGGAATGAGTCGGTAAAAAAGGCGGTATGTAAGAAAAAAGATGCGTACATGGCAATGATTGCTGCAAAAAATGAGACTGACAAGAAGCGATTGTATGAGGTGTACAGATTAAGAAACAAACAAGCGAAGGAGGCAGTGAGAATAAGTAAAGAGGAAGTGATGGCTGTGGATTTTGAGGGAAATAAAAAACTCTTCTGGAAATGGGTCGAAAATACAAAACGTGGCCCAAAACAGAACGCTGCAGGAGTGATGAATGCTAGAAACAAAATAGTATGGGACGATTGTGAAGTGAGGAATATTTCGGAAAGCTGTACAGTAGTGAGGAAAGTAAGACTGAGGGGTTAAATAAGGAGAATATAGAAGAAATGTTGGATGAAACTGAGAAGGATATTGGAATAAATGAGGTAGAGAAAACGGTAGGAAGGTTGAAAAATGGCAAGGAAGCAGGCGTAGATGAAATCACTAGTGAAATGCTCAAGTATGGTGGTGCAAAGCTTATACGAAGATTGTGTGAATTATTCAATGAATGCCTTATGTGTGGAAAAGTGCCGAGTGATTGGAAGAGCGCGAACATTGTACCATTGCATAAAGGTAAGGTGAACAAGAGTGATAGTAAGAACTACAGAGGAATAAGCTTACTCAGCGTGCCTGGTAAAGCGTTTGGAAGAATACTGATTGATGGAGTACGAGAAACTACACAAACTAAGATATGGGATGTGCAAGGTGGCTTCATGCCAGGGAGAGGATGTGTCGATCAGATGGTTGCTCTCCAGAAGGTGATCGAGAAGTGTTTAAAGGTAAAAAGGAAATTGTACTGTGCGTTTGTAGATCTGGAGAAAGCATATGATAGAGTGAATAGGGAGAAGCTGTGGGAAATATTAAATGCATATGGCGTAAATAAAGGTCTAATAAATGGAATAAGGGCAGTATACAACGGTAGTCGGGCATGTGTTAGGGTGAGAGGAGGTGTGAGTGAATACTTTAATATTGAGCAAGGAGTGCGACAAGGCTGTGTGATGTCACCGTGGTTGTTCAATGTATACATGGATAAATGTCTTAGACAAGCATGTACCGATACAAATGGTGTAATGGTTGGTGACGTAAATGCACGACTTCTGGTGTATGCAGATGACACAGTCTTATTAAGTGACAGTGCGGATAAGCTGCAAACCGCTCTGAGGAAGTTTGATACAGTCTGTGACAGCATGGACCTAAAGGTAAACGTGAACAAAACTAAGATTGTGGTGTTCAATCGGGAAGGTGGAAAGTAGAGTAGAGTATTTACTCTGCAAGATGAAATTGAGGAGCAAGTGGACGAGCTGGTATATCTCGGTAGAATGTCTACTGCAGATGGTACAATTGAGAGCGAGATTGGACGAAGGGTCAATGCTGGAAGGAAAGTGATTGGAAGTATGTGGACGATAATGAGAAATGAAAGCAAGAGCCTAGCTGCGAAACGAGCAATCTATAATAGCGTATTCGTCCCGTCAGTACTGTATGGAAGTGAGAAATGAGTATGTCAAAAAAAGCACGAAAGAAAAATAAATGCCGTGGGTATGAGATTCCTGAGAAGCGCATGTGGTAAAACGAAAAGGGACAAGATAAAAAATGAATGCATAATGACGGAGTGTGGTGAGGAGAAGAAGATGATGGATAGATATAAAAGTAGTACATTACGTTGGTTTGGTCACATTGACAGAATGAACAACGCAAGATTAACGAAACAAATATATGTGGGTGAGATTAGGGGAAAGGCTGGGCCTGGTAGGCCGCTGAATGTAATAGAATCTATGATAAAGGAAAGAAAGATAAGGAGTTTTAAAAACAAAAGGGCATGTCAGAGACTATGTATGAATCTTGCGGAAGCTAAGGACGTATGCGGAGATAGGAAAGCATGGAGAAAAATTGTGAATGAAAAATAAATAAGAGGCAGCGATTGTTTTTGCCTACCCCGCAAGGGAATGGCGTGAAGGTTAAGTTAAGTTAAGAATATTTTTAAATGATTAATAGTTTTCATATAGATTTAGAGTAAGCGTAATAAATGATCGACAAGCGGAACCAAATGTTTCACCAGAAGGGCAAGTATCATACATCCGGAGCAATCGATTTAATTAGGTACAAGACGAAAATATTTGCCTCAGGTGTATTTGTTAAAAATAAATACGAATGGTCTTAAGGTCAAATAAAATTAATGTGTGATTAAACGTTTCAATAATTTAAATGATTAACTAATTTAAGTACTTAACACACAATATTTGTGCATGAAGTATTATTACAAAGAAAGTAACTGCGTTAAAATAATTACAATAATTAATCTGTCAATCGATTACCTCTATTTTTAGTTTAGCTAGTCGCAATTATGATCCCATACTTTTCAGATATGCTACAATACCTCAACTCATAAACATGTATGCATGTTTGTATCTCAATTAAGAATAATTAACAGTTATCATTTCACTATTTTATTTTATTGAATTGTATCCATTAGATAATTTATATCGGAAGTCGATAAAGATACTGCCGACCGGTAAATAATTTTATTGAGGTGTCAAACAATGATAAAGTAATTTAAAGATAAGTGGAACTTGAGAGATAATTAGTTAACAAATGGAAATTAACATGACCAATGGCACTGATAGTCTTATGAAGGCTACATACTTCTGGGTATGAAATTCTCAATCGCGACAGAAGATTGTCATTGCATCTTAACAACATACGCGACACCTTACTATTAAATTGCTAATCGTGGAAACTTTATTTTTATTACAATGGGTTAGTGTCTAATTTTTTTAAAGTGAAAATACATTTTAACATTTGTGATTTCTTTATTGGTAGGTTTGGATTTTATCGAAGGACCTGGGGAAGATTTTGAGAGAGCTTTAGAAAGTACCGGTAAGTGATGTATTATTATTATATTGGTGAGACTTTAAATAAATCTTTTGAAGGTTTTGGAAAATTTCATTTTGCTCTTTTGACAATATGTGGTTTAATTTATTTAAATACTGCAATCGGAATTACGATTATCTCCTTTGTACTGCCATCTGCACAATGCGATTTTCAAATGACATCAAAAGACAAAGGGTGGCTTACAGCCGCTCCAATGTTAGGTAAGTTCAGTTTATTAGTAATATTCGTCCCAAGAAAATTTATTTTAGGAATGGTTTTGGGTTCTTATTTCTGGGGATGTCTAGCTGATACAAAAGGTAGGAAATTTGTATTAATTGGTGCTTTACTGATGGATGGCATTTGCGGAATTGCATCGAGCATGTCTCAATTATATTTGATATTTTTAATATTTCGTTTTTTTAATGGATTTGCGTAAGTTAAATACTTTTTCAATAACAGTATAATTGTTAACTTAATTAAATGTAGGATAACCGGTGCAATGGGAATTTGTTTTCCCTACTTAGGAGAATTTCAACCTAGTAAATATCGAGAAACAATTCTTTGTTGGATGGAGTTATTTTGGACTATAGGCGTTATAGCGTTACCAGGTAATACTTTAATCAATATTCCTTGTTGTCAATATAAAAACTCTTAAAATAATTAGGTAAAGTTCACAATCTCCGTTTATGTTTATGAGCAAATATGTAGAACCTACCTATATTTGAGGTCTGGGTTATTAACGTCTAGCGCGATCGATAAATTGGTAGACATGGTCTTCAGGGTCGTTTAAATGCATTTGATAATTTATTTTATTAAAAAAATGTCAATAACAGAAACGTTCAAGTTTAATTACAGAATAATAATATTGTGACAATGTCACGGTCATTAAAAACGTTTACCGAATAAATTACTTAACTAGAGATTACTTATTGCATATTAACGATCTATAATACATATTAATGAATCCATTTCTAAATACCGTAAAAGTGTTCATTTTTCACTAAAATTATGTGGATCTTCTTTTAGGGATTGCATGGATCGTGATTCCTATGGAATTTGAATATGTAACAGAACATTTTAAATTTGCAAGTTGGAATCTATTTGTAGCGGTTTGTGCAGTACCTAGTTTGTTAATTGGATTTTGGTTATGTTTCTTTCCCGAAAGCCCCAAATTTTTATTAGAATGTGGTGAACCAGACGAAGCTTTAGAAGTTTTAAGAGAAATGTTTGCGAGTAATACAGGTGAATCGGTTGCCGATTTTCCCGTAAGTTTATTTTCTGTTATAAAGTACAATACCAAAATGGTATTTTTAGATACGCAGTTTGCGAGAAAAAACTCGTACAATGAGCGTTGTATCGCAACAATCAACTAGGAGTATAAGAAGTTTACGAATAAGGAAGCCTAAAGAACTACGTCTACTGATTTTGGAAATTTGGGAGCAAACGAAAGCATTATGTAAACCGCCACATGTAAAATATACTGTGATTACGTGCCTTATTCAGTTTGGATTAACAACAAGGTAAGCATTGTTGCTTCACAACTATTTCCTAGTAAAACTTACTTTAATAACAGCTACTACACGCTTATGATATGGTTTCCTGAACTATTTTACCGTTTTGAAGAGTTTGAAAATCTCCATCCAGGGGAAAGTGCTACTGTATGCGAGGTATCTTCAGTATTAGTTTCAAATAATAATAGTACAATAAGACACGAAGACTACTGCGGCGAACCAATAGCAGACTCAGTTTTTCTACATACTCTGATTATTGGTTTGGCATGTATACCAACAAGCTTTTGGTTGCCATTATGTGTTCATAGATTAGGGGCAAAATTTTTCCTTGGTAAAGTATTAAATTTATATTACAATTTTTACTAACCAATCTCACAGTTTTTAGTTTACTTGTTGCTGGTGGTGTCACTGGTGGCCTATATTTTGTTAATTCAACAATAACAAATTTGGTACTTTCGTGTATATTTGAAGCTTTGACCAGTTTAGGTATAAGTACAGTGTACTGCGTGATGGTGGACTTATTTCCCACAAATCTAAGGTCTGTTTATCTCTGTAGATAACCAGCAATACTAAATCTCTCAATTTTAGGGTTATGGCTGCGGCTCTTTCACTTACCTTTGGAAGAGGAGGTGCACTAATTGGAAATCTAATTTTTGGATTTCTCATAGATCTCAACTGTATTATACCAATTGCTTTATTTTCAATAATGTTAATAGGTATTTATTTTATTTAAATCCACTTTATCATTATTATACATTTCAATTTTAGTGAGTGGTCTCCTATGTCTGCTCTTGCCTAACACAGGAAATGCTGCACTAGACTAGATAGGCTAAAATGACACCCTTAGGAAAAATTAAACAAAGGCTCAAAGTAAAAGATAGAAACAACTTTCTATTGAAATAATGTGATTTATTTTGTAACATGGTATTTTTGCAGTGAATCTGTATGAGAGTGTATAGAATAATTTGAATTATTTATTTATTTATTCTTAATTTAAGTATAAGATATTTACATTATATATTTACATAAATATTGCACAATAAAGTTACACAAATTTAGTAAATCGCACTACTATTTAAAATCTATAACAATAAAAATAATCTTCCGTGCAATTATTATTAGTAATGGGTATATTTGTCTAAGTATAATTCTGATTACGCAACAATTAAATTTATAGCTCAAAGAAATTATACAGCAAGAATTTTTGTTGATAATCTTTATGTACTCGGTATTAAAAAATTCTTACATCGCTATATTTGATTAAATTAGAATGATCAATATTTCACATATACTTCCATTTATCCAGATGACTCAGGGTAAATGTTCCCTTCTCAGTAATTTTTGATTAATTATGTTTATTGAGCTATAATTGGTCTCATTATTATTACATCAACTACTCTTAATTTAGCTGCCTTCAATCCTGTAAAACATTATTTGCTAATATGCCTTATCTCTCATAACTAGTACGTTAAGCAAACACTTGTTAATAGATGATAATGCATAATCAAAAATAACTGCGATTCTAGAAATAGAGTACTTGAAATATATTTTATTGTTTACTAATAAATTTGGTGAAAATTTTTCTTAAGTTCATGGATTCTGCTATTTTTGTTAGAAACTCGCCTCATTTATTTTTGACAGTATCAAAAAAAAAATTTTTTTTTATAGCAAACTAGGATATTTTTCAGTTTTGGATGACTTGTACAAATTTATCAGAAATATTTCAATAGTAGTTCTTGATAACATGCACGTGTTCAAAAATGGGAAATTCTTAAAATTTCCATTCCATGATTCAAAACACAATAATACCTACTGGTAACATACTTAAAGAGATAAGGTATAATCAAAGTTCACTTTGGAAAAAAACAGTTTAAAATAAATTTGTCCTTTTACGAATTGTTTTCATTCTTTTTGTTCCCGTAATTTTCGTATAAAGCATTAAAGTACACAAAGATTCTATGAATGTACATTTTTCATTAATGTGTGGGTCATCACACTCATCACAATATTAAGTTAGGTTTATAGGAAAGTAAATGTGTAAAAATATACAGAGTAGCCAATTTTCATTGTAATACCAAAGTAGTATCAATAAATTAGGATGTTTCATGGTTGAATAGGTTTTGCTTAAATGTAATTAAACGTTAAAAGCACGTTATGGAAAACATGGGATGTTCTATTACGAAATGGAATATATGTATGTGTATGTAGATACACTATAAATATTTAAACTCCATTTGTAAAAGAAAGAAAAAAAAACATTACATAGTTTATGTTAAGCTTGGGTAACTATACCAGTAAATGACAGTGCCCATATGTTTATTCGGTTGGTTGGTAGCACTGTTGTGTTTATTTAAAGATATTGGATTGTGGTAATGACAAAACGTGCGTTACTCAAAAAGTTAGGGTATTAGTGCCAAATAGGTTCTCATAAGTTGCAATCATTGCTTATGCTAGAAGGTAAGTACGGTAACCTTTGTTATTTATAGTCATACCTGTTTCCTTTCATAAAGTAACATGCATAGATTGACATAGGAGCCATTTTCATGAAAATGTGACTTTTCAACTACAGGAAGCTTCAAATATTATTACTTCATTAAATTCATTGGATAACAACAATTCTAGTTAATTACACGTAATTACACAAGTTTTTTATTTTTGATATCGAGGCAGCCGTAAACGAAATTCAGACTGGACATATCGGTCCCGTTGCAGCTTCAAGAAGTACACTAATTGATAAAATCACAGGAAAATCACGAAAAGATGCCAGGTTGGTTTAAAATTATTCCAGTAGTTCATTATTATAGAATGGGATCAAAACGAACCTTTGGCAACCAGTATGAGGAGTATCAAGTTCGGTGGATCAAAAAAAAATCCAAAAAACGATTTCCTATTGTTAAAACGGACCTTTTACGGGTTGTGTGAGAAGCTTACCAAAGATTTTCATTTGAATAAATTTATAGAAGGAAATCTGAAGAACTACGGCTTTCCCTATTTTTTTAAAGAGATCCTGGTGTGTCATTAAGAAAACCTGATAATCTCAAGGCTCGAGCTCGAGACGCGATATAGGGGATTGGTTGGCCATTACCCAACCAAAACTGCTATGGAGAAGACTAGTTGGCAGAAGAACACGTTACAGTTCTCATGTCCGATTTCCTAAGGGGTTGAACTTTGGCTGACCGTTGGGAACATGCTTGAGCAGACAAAGAGACGATGATTCGAAAACGATCCCATCAATATATAGCCCACATACTCCACCCATGGCTGAAATAAAGTGCTATACAGCTTCCGGTCTCTGTGTTTGGTCCCTGAAAGAAGATATTGAATGCAGACTTCATAACATTGCAAAGTTTAGAAAAAGGTCAGTTACCACAACTTTCGGATAATGTCTTGAAAGGTCTTCCAACGTCCGTGGTCTAAACAAATGTAATTATTTTCATTTTCAGAACATAATGTGTCTAAATGCCTATCAGATGAACCCCCGGACGGAACTGACACATTCCAGGCACAATCTGTGTCACGAAGAGATCATGAATATGTGGAAGGTTTACTGAGTGAAACATTGTAAAATGCTGTATTATAAATATTTTGTAACTGTAGTCTCATATTGGTTGTTGTTAAGCCTATTTCCGCAGTTTCTGTTTGTGGACTTGTGCAGGGCGACGTTTGGTAAGCGGACTCAGCTTCCATTATCAGACTTAGCCCTGAGCAGGACTCGGTTCGCACTTGAATCGAATTCACTTTACTTTGATTTTTTTCCAAGCAGGAATTTGAATTAGGCATCTTTCACTTACAAGTCTGACACGTTTACCTATAAGTAATCCAATATATATATTTAAAAAGGCTAAGCTCTTCGCGCATTATTCGTATCCAAATGGGTTTTATATATATACACTAACCTGGCTTATTGCATTTTCTGTCAGTGAAATATAAGTGGATTCTTTTAGTTTTCGGCGAAACAATAAGGCCTAAAGAAGAAAATTGAAATATCGCTAAGAGACTTAAAGTAAATGGTTACTCCGACCTAACAGGGAAACCTAAACAGGGAAAGTGTAACCGAAAAAGGCAAACCATATATAACAGCTATCTCGGATAAAATACGAAGGATAGGCAACAAATACAAGAAAAACACTGCCTTCAGATCCACAAAAAATTTCAGACGAATACTAACCAAAACCAAGCCACACGATGAAGACTAGAATTTCAAGAATTGTGGATACAACCTACCATGCGAATGGGGTAGCTCATACATAGGAAAAAGCAAAGCTGAAACAGATAGATAAATAATCGCCGAACATGTCTGGAATGAACACTATCAAATCCTGTGGGGTAACATACAGATAGTGAAAAAGGGACGAAAAACAACTCACCGAAAACTAAAGGAAGTCGGTCAGTAGTAGAAAATTCGATAAGCCAGGCTAGTGTAGAAATGAAACCTATATGAATACCAACAATACGAGAAGAGCTCAGGCGCAATACACCTACGCAATTCGTTACAGAGCAACTTGCTAAACTACTGCACAACCAGGAAAATATTTAATATAAATTCTAATATATATATACAAGGTGAATCTTATCTAATCCGCCAAAATTAAAGGAGTACTAGAACTCATCATTATAAGCAAAAAAGTTCATATGTACATGTGTCCGGAAATGCTTCGTTTCCGAGATACAGGGTGTCAAAGTTGAAAATCGCGTTTTCTTTAATATCTTTCGACTGTTTCGAAATAATTTCATGAAATTTCGTATACGATGGTTTTTTGAAATGAAATATTCAAATTTGTGGTCCATTTAGTTGTGGTCTCTAGAGGGCGCCAGCGGCAACCATTCCGACCCCTTTAAATCGTTGCAATTTTTCTGTGCTACACTGTATACCATTTTGGACTAGAAGAATCGATTCTCCTATCTTTTCTGCTAAAAAAAGGTATATTTTAGTGATGAGCAACCGTTTCTGAGAAAAACACATTTAAAACTCACAATTTTTATTTATTTAAAACTTGTAAGGAGCACCTAAATATCCAATATTAAAAAAATCAAGAAAAGAAATTAATATTAAAAGTAAACATGTTCTTTTGATAACAACTGTTCAAACAACTGTCCCCAAAAAAACCCCGTATACGAAATTTCATGAAATTATTTCGAAACAGTCAAAAAATATTGAATGATTTCTTTTTTCACCCTGTATCTCGGGAACGAAGCATTTCCGGACCCATGTACATATGAACTTTCTTGCTTATAATGATGAGTTCTAGTGCTCCTTTAATTTTGGCGGATTAGATAAGATTCACCCTGTATATATATATATATATATATATATATATATATATATATATATATATATATATATCCAAAGTCTTGCAGGTGTGCTGGCAAGGAATTTTATCGACGAATACATAAGAAAAATCCTTGTGTCGATAGTAGTAGAATTACAAAAATCATCTTTGGCCACCATCTTTAAAGCAACATAGCTCTTTATTGAAGCATTTCCGGACCTATGTTAATATGAAACTTTCTTCTTATTTTTGTATATGATCACCACTTCAAGTTTGGCATATGAATTTCCGGACACCCTGGATACACGTATATATATATATATATATATATATATATATATATATATATATATATATATATATATATATATAGGAAAAAGCGTTCTAGCAAGCTGTAAAGACAGTAATACAAGATAAGTAAATATACGGTCTTTGTAACAAGATGTAATTAAACTTCATAACGTAGATGAATCTACAGTAATAAGCAAATAAAAGGCGTTGGGAGTTCTGATGAGCTTCAAGTCGGTATCAATGGAGGTGATACAAATGAAATGGAGAGACAAATTATTGATGAAAATAACAAAACGGCAGTAAAGGAGTTTCCACCCCTTTAAAAAAACTGTTTCATCCCTCAGGCCCAACGCAAAAGAGTATAATAAACAAAAAATTCATTAAACTTCCCACGGCTGTACGGTCTTAGGATTGGAAGACTTGTATAGAGAAGTAAAATAATGAAGAATTAGAAACGGAATGGAAAAAAGAGTAAAGGAAGAAATTGCGAGAAGAAAAAGAAACACCAAAAACTGAAAATGAAAGCTAGAGAGAAGTCACATTCTAATCTTTAAATTCCGGTGAGCAATCTTTTAGTTTCAGATCTGGTGGTGAATGGAATGAGTCTCTCGAAGAGGTCAAGAATTCATAAATTTTTACACGTCTTGAGGAGGTATATTCTATTGTTTATCTCATAGTATAAGTAGATATTGTTTGCATCTTACCAACACAATCATTGAGTTGCCAAACTAAAAGAAAAGTTGGAATTATATCTTTTGTAACTAAATTCGGTAAACGTCCCTTCACCGTTATATCTCTTACAATACTTTGAATAAAAAATATGAAATCTCTATTTCAATTTTAGTAATTGAAAGTGCGGGAGGATGTGTCAAACACTGGAGTAGGTTATATCACTTACTGGGAATAAAACGTCAAACACTGGCGCGCTGTCATAGACCGTCTGAAACATCTTTAGAAAAAAATCTAAATAGCAGATTAACGTACGACTATGAAAATGTAAACTTTTGCCATTATTACATATATTTAAAATACTTAGCCTTTTTGGGTTTTCAATAGTGCATTTTTGAAAACCCAAAGAAGACAAGTATTTTAAAAATGCACAACTGCATCATTTCGTAGCTTCAAGCTCAATCCTTAGTTTAAAACAACAAGAAAAAAGTTATTTCGTCATTTACTGGTGCACTTACTCCTAGTTGAATATGATGTCATCAATAGCCCTTATGTTTTCTCAAGAGCGCAAATGTTTACAAACTGGGTGATATAGATTTCGATGGTTCTAACCCTTGTCAATTTTAAACCATTAAAATAAAAAGTTGAGGATTCAGTAGCTAATTTGTATAAGTTAATAGTCTTAAGGCATACTATAAAACATGACAATCAAATTAATGGAAACATCACTAATATGACTATTTTTGGAGGTTTATGACGTTTACTTGCTAAGGTAAAGTTTCAAGTGGGGATTGGTTTTAATTTCGACAGTTACCAATTATTTTACCTTGGAGAGAGTTGTGGGAAAACCGCAGGAATTCTAACTATTATCTCTTTTAGTCATTATTTTGGAGAGAATTTTTACTACATAATTTCTATTTCGCACTTAACCCACTTAAACAACGTGAATATGCAGGTTTATAGATATATCTAATAACTAGCAAAATTGACAATAAACGTTAAACGACGTTTAAGGAAAAGTCAGAAGGAGTACACTCTCAAAACTGCGTATCAGAAAAATTCGGAGTGAAGCACTAATTCAACACAGCAGCTGATGTAGCCGATACATCTATAGTTAGTTCCATCAAATTCGTCTTGTTGCTATTTCCTGTGACACCATTATGTAAAGCTACAGAAAAGTCTGGTTTCATGTCAAAATTTGAACATTGCCACGAACCAATATATTCGGAAGATTCTCGAGTGGATCGACACCCATTATGACCGGTAATCTCCATTACCGTTCTCTACTAGCAAAAAAATCCGAATATAGTAATAGGAGACTACAAAGAAAGCGAAAAAGTTTTTTCTGCCAAACATATATGAGTATGTACTAATAATGTAAATATATATACTATTCATTCATATTAATTCAATCATTCTACAATTGACGAATTTTTCTTGAAAATTTGGTCACCGTGTAATAAAGCTTCTATTATGTTATTCTCCTTGAATAAAAATGGTGTGAGCGGATCGCAATCGTCTTTAAGATGCAAGAATGACTTCTATTGAGACCGTTTCTCAAAATGCAATTCTAACCTTTTCAATACAGCACTCACAAAAGTAAAATGGTTATTGTATCACATACAATTACATTTTAAGCATTCTTATGTTACAATAAAGTAAATTTGGGCAAGAGAGCCAGTCATAATTAAGTTAAATAAAACCAATTTTGACAACGGTATTGATGACCAATCTCATTCATTGTTAAAATTTAAGGAACAGAAATGTTTATTTCATTTCGTACCCTTTTGTGTTTTCAATATCATTTTTTTTCCACAGTAACTCTACTTATTGAGCTATTAATTGGGTGTAATTTTTCTGGGATCATTGATGATTAGGTGTGGACATGTGATAATCGAGTCAAGTAGGAAGAAACCCGTGCAATCACACAAGAAAAAAACTGGATTCCATGAAAGCTAAAAAAAGCAACACACATATCACTATCACGATAAGAACTGCACAAAACGTTGCTCAACCCCACTTTGCAAGTGCTACGGAAAAAAATTATATGGTAAGTTAGATACTAGGCCAATGGATCACCTCCGTAGTTCAGTAAGTTAAGCACCCAAACTCTTAAATAGGCTGGTTATTTATGCGGAGGTTCGATTCCAAGCACCGGCAACTTCACATACCTTGACTCAACATGATTTTACAAAATCCGTCCTAGCTATGGCAACTGTCTTTCTCAGGATAAAAAATTCCTGACGATGCAGGAAAACCAAGTCTCTAAAGTCACCAAAGATGACATCCTAATGAAAGTGAAGTAACTCTATAAGTCTGCTGTTTACAAAGGAAGGCGCACGGTATGTATTTGCAAAATGGGGTAACTTCTTTTTTTCTTATTTTTAGGAAATCCAAAAATTTATTCTGCTATTTGAAAAGTGGAAGGTATAAAATAGGTAAAGCAATAAAATGCAGCATGGACCAAAATAAAGTTCACTGATTTTTATTCTTGTTTTGGGCACGATATTATGCTTTAAGTTATGTTGGCAGCAAATGTTTATGCATGAAAAATCAGTGACGTCATACAAAAAATGCTTTGTGTCTCAATCCTTTAACAATCTGTTTTCTGATAGCCACATTAGTCCAGAAAGTGAAATGAAATATCACTGTAGCAGCCCAAGTGGAACATAAAGTTGACTAAAAATTGTGTGTAACATTGGGTCAATATAAACCTGGTATATGGCTTTGTTATGTTAAACTTCAATTGGACCGATGTCGAAAATCACGATTACTCCAATATTATTATTACAATATTTATCCAGTATAATATCAATATGTGTATTCGATGTTCCAATTGGTAATATAGGCTCTATATGTATTTTACAATAGTATCACAATATTGCTTAGACTCCCAATATAAGGCCGATATTGAATAAATTGATACCATATAATCTATGTGGGGACAATAATCTAATCTAAATACAGGTTTAACGTCGCCTTATTTATATCATACCAATATTATTACAGTCTGTGTAACCTACATTCATTTTTCAGTATTTGTCTAACGTTAGGACAATATTAAACAAACAGTAATATTGGATATATAAGGTGATTCGAAATAATATGTCAACCTTTAAGGAGGTGTTAGTTTGGCTCATTTGTGATCGATTGAGCCATGTTAACCTATATCCAACAATCAACGGTTTTCGAGATATTTGAGATTTTGTAGAAATTCCCTATTTGCGTTCAGTTTAAGCCTATTCTGTAGGAATTGATCCTTTTAAACAGTAATCTTATTACAGTTTTCAATAGTAGAATATGTATTTCACTTAAAAAATGGAAAAGTATCAGGAATGCCTATGATTATAAGAAGAAAACTGTAGAGATTGAAAATCAGGATGTGAAAAAAACCAGAATCTATTTCAAATTTTCTATTGCTTCTAATTTTTAAACTATTCTCTACATGTAGTGTTAAAATAGTCTAAAAAACTAGCTCAATATTTTAATTTTCCGACAAAACCATTTTTGTCAAAATTCGTTCTATGATTCCACCAGAAGAAACTTTTCACACGCGGTACCTCTCGAAGATTCTAAATTAAAAATAACAAATCATGCAAGCCTTGATTCAATAGTACTGAGAATTTTATTCAATAATTTTACATTTTGATTTCAAAATGATCACCACAGTCTCTTATACAAGCTCGAGCTCTCCTTCCTATTCCTAGACAGGTAATTAATTTTCATTTGAATTTTCCATAGGTGGCGATATTTTCCAAATTGAGTAGCTATGAAAAGATTCCGTTTTGGAATCAAGAATTCTGATTCGGCAATGTCTAGCCAAAAAAAAAAAAACAAAACTGATTTGTTTTGACATTTTATAAATGAATTCGCCTTTTTAGTGACTTTCGTGATTTTTGAATTTGAATAGTTAATTGTTATCCGTTATTGTTCCTTCTTATCATTGTTGTTCTTGTTATTGTTATTGGCGTTCCCGTTGTAATTTTTCCTGTTATTACTGTTCCTTTGTTATCACTTATTTATTCATTATTTATCATGCGTTTTGTATTTGCGATTGCTACCTTTACTAATGCTGAATATGCTGATATTCTCTTTATGTATAAATACAGTAATGGAAATGCACGTCTTGCATAAAGAGAATATGTACGGAGATTTCCGAACAGACGAATTCCTGATGTGAGAGTATTTTCTTTAACCTATCGCAGAATTGCGGAAACTGGTACTGTTAAAAAAAATAGAAACGCTGGCGTACCTGGAAATCCAGACCTAGATGAATCAATATTACAAACGTTAGAAGATACTCCCACGATGAGTACCCACAAAGCTGCCTGTCAACCTGAGACCTCCGAAGAAAAGTTTGGTTTGTGTCGAAAAAGAATGGCTTACACACATATCGTTATACTCCAGGGTTAGAAGAGAACGTTTTGATAGGGGAAGGATATGAGGAATTTCTGAGAAACCACTTGGAAGAATTTTTGGATGATATTCCTATCATTGGTAGACAACACATAATTTTCCAACACGACGGTTTTCCAGCACATTATTGCCTAAATGTTCGTGCGTTGTTGAATGGATGGTTTCCAAACCGGTGGATAGGTAGGCAAGTATCAATTCCGTGACTGGCTAGAAGCCCGAATTTAACGCCTTTAGATTTTTATATATGGGGAAGACTGAAGGAATTGGTTGATGCGACAGAAATTCATACTCGTGAGCAATGGATAGAAAATATACAAGAAGGAGCGAGAATAATGAAGAAAGAGAGCTCGATCTTGTGTAAGAGACGGTAAAATGATTGGCTAAAAGTCTCACGTCTATTGGATCAAGAGTTTAATGATTTATTACATTTCGAGAGGTAGCGCGGTTGAAAATCTTTTTCTGGTGGAAATATCGATTGAATTTTGATAAAAATGGTTTTATCCGACAATTAAAATATTGAGCTAGTTTTTAGACTACTTTAACACTACAGATAGAGAATAGTTTAAAAGTTATGAGCAATAAAAAATTTGAAATTGATTTTGGTTTCATTCACATTCTGATTTTAAAACCCTACAATTTTCTTCTACGCATATTCCTCATACTTTTGCATTTTTTAAGTGAAATACATAGTCTACTGTTGAAAACTGGACTAAAATTGCTATTTAAAAGGATCAATTCGTATAAACTCGGCTGAAACTGAACGAAAATAGGTAAATATGGCTCAATCGATCACAACTAAGCCGCAATAATACATCTTTGAAGGTTGGCATCTAATTTGGAATCACCTTATACATATATTTCACAAAGTTGTTAGAATACCTATCGTTTAAATAACATGTTCTTTGTTGAAATAACTCGCAAACGATAACAGATAAGCAAAAATGTGTGATATCAAAGATCCTGCATATAAAAAAAAACTTTGTCCACGTTTTTAATTATACGCTTTGTATAGTGGAATAAACTAGAGATAATAAATCGGTGAAAATATGTAATTAGTTAATTCTCTAAAAATTTCCTATCAAACTGTAAACATGAAGATTTTAAATGATTATTTACTTACATATTAAATTACACTTTGGAAAAATAGTTTAAACTTGAAATTATTGTTATTCAGAAAGCAGCATTAGGTACCTATATCTTATAATTTTAATATATTTTGAAGACCATTGTTTAATCCCTTTTAATCAACTTTTTACCCACACAAAACTGGTTTTAGTTAGTGTTTACGAATGACTAAGCTATTATTATGGACATTCCAAGTATTACTCATAAAGTAACGGAACAATATTTCTTTACATTATTATAAGTTTTTGTTATGAACGAATAAGTTCAAAGGTAAATATGTAATTAAAAATTATCATTAATTTTATTAAATACATAAATAAAAAGTTTACCTCGAGTCGGATTTGAACCTACGACCTGTACTCTAGTAAAGTACAGTTAGGTTCAAATCCTACTCGAGGTAAACTTTTTATTTATGTATTTAATAAAATTAATAATAATTTTTAATATTTCTTTACTGTTATTGATCAGTATTTAACAAGAAAATTGAAATTACATTTGAAAAAAGTTAAAAATAGCTATATTATATAAAATTACTAATTTAAGATGCATTTGATTATAAAAAGGAATAAAATTGTTCTCTTTTTGTTTTTTTTTTAATGGTGTATTTTTATATTACACAATCTAAACGTTTCGATAACACCTACAGATATCTCCGTCAGTAGCAATATCTATTAAAATTAACAATTTTAATAGATATTACTACTGACGAAGATAACTGTAAGTGCTATCGAAATGTTTAGATTGTATATATAAAAATACACCATTAAAAAAACCCAAAAAAGATAAGTATTTTATTATGTGTAATAATGGTGAAAGTTTACATTTTCATATAAAAAGGAATATTTTCCTTTATATTAAATTAACTTATTAAATTAGATATTTCCATAATTACTTTTTCATTATTATAAATACTGATAAAAATGTAATTATTCAGTTTTAAAACTCATTAAGGGTGGTAGTAATACCTGATTTTTTTAGAGCTTAATAAATGTGGGTAAGGATTAATTTTATAATAAAGGTATCATTTAAGGTTTATTAATGGTTATTTATACAATAATCAACAATTTAAATTCTATGAACTGTATTGTTGTCGAAGCTACTTTTGAAGGCGATGTATTTTATTGTTTCTAGTTCTGGTAAGGAAGATTTTAAAGGTTTCTCTATTGTGTCACTTACGGCGATTGAGGGATTTTGCTATTTACACCTACCTGACGCTAATTTGGGGTTTTGAAATTTTATGAGACTGATATATGGTACCTATTGCACGAGATATTATGTTTATAATTTTTAATGCTTAAGATCAGTTCTGTATAATAATTTAAATGTTGTACTTTAATAAAATGAATTAATATAGATGTTTTGTTATTATTGAAACTGTATTTTTATTTGCAAAACAAATCGGGCCAATATAGTAAATTTTTTAACATTGGTTTAGTATTTATTATTCAATATAAAATCAATACTAAAAAAATTAGCAAATCTTGTCTCCACTACTAACTGTACACATTAGTGCAATATAGCAAATTAATATTGGAATACTACATAGGATTAAAATTCTCCAATGCTCATTTTACTTAATAGGCCCAATGCTGTAATATTCTGATTGTTCAAATATGAGTAGCTAATATTTAGTCAATATTAAAATACTGTATTGGTTCAACATAGCAAATTGTAAGCGTCACCAAACTGGCGTAATATTGAACTATTATATTAGTCCATTTTTATTATTGTCATTGGTCCCATATGGATAATATGCATAGCCAATATTAAATAACTTTATTGGGCAATTATAGCGAAATGTTAACATCGTAACATTGGTCTAACATTACCACGCAATAATTGTCCAATAGTATACAACGTTGCTCCTATATGTTACCAATATCTACGTTCTACTTGGGTGTTTTGCTTGGTAGACCTGATATCACCAACTTAAAAGATCTTAGTACTTCGACTTTCACTTTCATCTTTAATGAAACTTTCTAGCCTGTGCATTTCGTTAAATTAATACTTAAACTCAAAACTAAACGGGGTATTGGTTAGACTTTTATTAAAATAGGTAAATGAAAAATAAACATGATAAACTTGGGACTATTTTATCTATCATGATCAGTGTTATCACACTAAATATTCTAGTGTGCTGTATATAAAAGAGTAATTTTTGTTGAAATGAAATTTGTATAATTTATACATAAAAAGTGTATCACATAGCTATAAAACGTTTTGCGAGTACTTGTGCATTTGCAAATTCACTCACTCACAAACGCTCAGTTTATGATTTTGAAATGAAAATAACTATTAACGAAAGCATGAAAAAATACGATTGACAGTCCTCTGCTTGTATGGTGTGTGACAGCAGAATCTGCTGCACAGCGCTCGAAAGTGATGTACCGGCTAGTCTTGAGGACAAAGCATTGGATGCGCGGGTGGATACAGAACAATTATACAGTAAAAAAAGGGAAAGAAAAAGGAGTAGGAGGAAGAAAAAGAAGTGATGTTGAGCACCACAAACTTTGATTTAGTCCCCAAAGTTTGAAATGGGACACCAGTCAAACACAAACGAAAAGGGAGAAGAAAAAATTAAGTAGATAATAATCGTATAATGAACACCAATATAAGTACCGAAAAATGATTGTATAATGAAAAATAAGATGTATAATGGACAACCCAATATGTAATGTAACACAATCTATAATGACTTATAATAGTAGAAGGTAAAACAGAAAAAAAATTTAATAACAATGGTAACCTAAGGTGAAGTCTATTAAACTAAATTAACGAAAATTCTCCAAGTGGGAGTTTCACTACCACACGACGGTAAGTAAAGTGGGTAATTAAAACGGTAAATTCTAATCGTTGAAACACACCAAAATAATATGAGGCAGTGGTCGCGTCAAAAATTAACTGAAGTTAAGGACACAGTATAGTCCAACAGCACCTATAAAATTATCATCATGAAGAAAAAATTCTACTAACAACTGAAGGGTCTAATTTTGTGACATATACTGACACTACCGAAGTATTAAATTATTCGATGTTATTTTTACCGATGAAGTTATTAAAATCTCTTTTCTTATGAGGTCGTATTCAATACATACGAAATAAACTATAAACAATACCCTGATATTCAATATAACAATAATAATAATGATTTATTGTCCTACAGACTTTACAGTCCAATTACTGGACAAAAAAGAGACATTCGGCGATGCGACTTATTATAACAAAATAAACAATAATATAAGTAAAATGAAGAGGTCCCTGAAAACAGAATCCATATGTCAATATAACAAGTATAAGAATCTGGTCAATCTTTGGTGAAAAAGGCGACAATTAAAGAATGTAAAAGGTAATATATAAAACACGATAAACGATTCTGCATGCCCTTTATATGGTAAAGAATCTATAAAATTTACGTGTCCAAACAATCTAATGGAAACTTGGAAATCATTGCGTTATGAGTTCAACTACTACATTAGGAATGATATTTATAATCTTCATTTGACCGAACCCTTTCTCGCCTGTCAGTAGAGTAAGAATCTAACAGAGATAAAAATGAATGTATCCTATTTACTACGTATTTGATAGATTAATAGTGTTTATGTGCATAGCCTATGTTTAGAGCAATCATACAGTTCTATAAAATTGTGGAAATGATAGAGATCAAATGTGGATGCGTTAAATAGGTGCCATTAATTTTTCAGTCAGAATGATGCTTCCTACTCTATCATTATCAGTGATAACTTTGAAAAGTGCACACCATTAGATCCTTATTTGCGCTTGTTAGTGTTTCAAGGCTTGCGTGGTCACCACTCCCTCCTAAGGAAGAATGACTTCTATGTGAAATGACTACTCTAATTAAAGTGATTATTGAAGTGGCAGATACACACGGATAGTGCTTGTTAGAGCTTTGCAGTACAATTATCCTTTTGAAAACCCTAATGTCGGTTCCTATACACAGTGTTCGTGTTTTCCAAGAAAATGGCGCTTCTTGTAAAGTACTGGCTTTTCACCCCATTGCAAGCACTAACGATATATGTATATTGTTACTAATTTATAGCTTGCATCAGCACAACGTCTGTGCAAACAAATCGTACCCTAGTGTGCAATGCTCGCTTTCAACTAGTGGACATACCTGTAACTGTACTGCATTTAAATTTCTGAATATAATTTTGAAAAGACTTTCACGTCCTATATTACCTTCTATATTTCAAAATAATCCCTATAATTACAATACGCCAATAGTTCGTTTATTGGTGGTGCACAAACCAATCACAACGAATTCCCACTAATCTTGTCACTGGTAATTTCAATGCACAGGAAACCTCATAGGTCCTAAGCTGATATTACTTCTATTTAAGCCGGACACGTTAGATAAGGCATTTGACTCACTTTGAGGGCTGTAAGCGTAACTAACAGTGCGTTGTGGTTAATGCAGGCGTTATCAGACACTAATGAAGTACTAGCGATGTGAATCACTTCTGTGTATAGCCGTATAACAGTCGTCGTTTTGTTGAAAGGAATCGAATGTGATGATTGCATCCATAAAAAGCCCAGAAACACTAAATAAGCACTAACAGGAGTTAATGAATTCACTTTAAGTAGGAAGGCGGTACTGCACAACGGAGCCCCTCTTTTTTTTCAAAACAGGTCGTGGTGTTTACTAATGTACTGCTAACAACGTATATCGATCCCGTTGTTAATGCTATCAATTAGGGTAGGTTGCTGTCACTGCGAAGGGGCTAACCCCTACGCAGAGGGAACTGGTGATTCAAAAAGCGCGCAATTATATTTGTTTAACTACCACACGACTTCGTGAGATTCTAGGCTGAAATAATGGACCAAATGAATTAACGGTACGCATATTTATAAAAAAGTTCCCAGGAAGAGGTTCACCAAGGAACGAAACAAGTAGTGTTCTTCCCGATTTTCTGAATACATTGCGCAAAATTGTGAGTAAATAATACAAGGTAACGACAAATTTATGAAAGGAACATAGGCTTTGGGTGCTTCAGCATCCACGGCATCAGAAAAACACAAATGAGCACCATCAAAGATAAGTCACTTGCTTAAATGTAACAAAAAAACTATATTTTGTAATCGACTTTGGACTAAGAAATGTCTTAAAGTGTGGTTTCAAAAGGTAATTTTGAAAAATGTTCTCTAACTGAAATGAACCTATTTGGTTATTTAGTAACAAATAATTCACACTACTAACTTTAATACGATTGTCATTTTAGTTTCTATCAAGAATAGAGTTAATTATTAATATAACATGATAAATGTATTCGGGACGTAGCAATTGGTAAGAGAAAGGTATCGCTTTGTACATAAAAATTTAGTTAAATACCGATTCAATTTCTAAGTAATTCTGTCCAATCAGATTTTGAAAATAAGTAACGTGAATAACTACTAGCACAAAATTTAATTCGATTGTTTAAAGTAGATAGTCATTGAAGGAAGTAATCCCTGTTTTAATGAACTATATAGTCAAATACGTTTGACGGAATATAGCGGTTTTCACGCTTTAGTATAGAAGTGGCTATTATTTCTATAGATGTTCGCGGTTTCTATCCGTAACCCTGACACCGGTTATATACCATTTTTTTAATGATAACGGTCCATTTAAAATTTTCAATTACAATGTGAATTGCAATAATGGGTAAAATATTTAATAGGTGTACTAGTCATGTTAATTAATTAATCAATAATTATAATTAAGCTCTATGAACATCAACTCTTGCTTTATATATGTTTAATTCTATCCATTTTATCTACACGAGAATAATTTTTGTGAGTCTACAAAATTATTATGTAAACTATATTATTCCTTACAAATAGTTTGTTTATTTCTTCTACTTTAACATTTAATACGTTTAATGCATTTATTTACTAAAGGTTATTCATAAACAGAATGATCTAACCGATTCGTAGCGTTATATCAAAACGACTTATCCACTAACGACGTCAAGCGTTTCTCTTAATTAATAGCTTAAATCTTTAACCCATTTCGTCTCATACTCGTACCAAGAGTACGATATTTGGCGGTGGACATCTATACAGTAATTACATTAATTAGCGGTAATTTCGCGTACAAAAATTGTGATTTAACGCACATTATCCACGAGTTGCCATTTAGTTGATCCTCCAAATTCCTACAACCCACGATCCGTTATTGTCAGCACCCACAGCAAAAACTGAAGGTCGAAAAAATTTTCAATGACTATGCACAGTTCCATTTAAGTGGATTGAGAATGATATAATTTCCCAATTGGGAAACCCTCGCTTAGTTCATTAAAGGATAATGCATCCACAACGAGTAACTCGATGGTGTGTATTTTAGGCAATTGTTCTATTAGCCCTAAAGCTGAGGATAATGTCAACTGGTACGATTGATGGAAATTGATGGTAAACATTCGGCAGGATGTAATTCCCACTAATCACTTGTGATGCTAAGGGGTAATTACAAAAATATCCGCGGTTTAAAGGAGGAAAAGGGTTACATAGAAACTCAAGTTTGTATGGCAGTCATTGTGACTTACATGCACAGGCCATGTTTATGCTAGTTATACTCTGTTCTATTCCACTTAATCGTTGTGGATGAGCTTTTCTTAGTAGTCGTGCTGATGCATACTAGTTAATAAAAATAAAACTTTCTTTAAAATTGAAGGTGTTCACAGAAACGGATTTTTTGTTTTGCGAATCTTCTTGTGACACAAGCTGAAGTTTCTCAAGGTCAGCGAGTGACTACTAGATGTCTAAAACGCTAATATACTCGACGATTGTTATGATAAAATCCTACCTTAGGTACACGCACTGGAGACTAGGATGCACATGTGTTCATTTTTTTCAAATTAAACCGATACTACAGAACGCTTTGTGTTCAGGCACGGTGGTATAAGTATTTGCGAGAGGTATTTCATATTTCTTTCCGAAAATTGCATTGTGTAGACAAAAAAAATGAGGTTATATTAATCACAATCTAATTTTATGCTGTACTATAATTACAAAATTCTAATTCTTAAATCTGAAAAAGTTTTTCACATTACCATGACCCAGAAGAATTCCAATCCTGCAAATTTAAGTGCTCACTCTTTTATCTTACACAACGTGTTAGATTGAGTATTCGCCTATTCGTCGTGACTAATTCGCTGTCTGAGATCCTCTGTAAAACCAATTTGCATTCAACAATAACCCTCCGTAGTAAAAAAATAAACGTTAAATTGGTTGGATATTAAAATATCTATTTTACATTTTTATGTATGAATTGCAAAATTTAAAATCGAAGTTGGAGTACTGACGTATCCGGAAAATTATTATTAGAGAGAAAAGGTTAGTATATTTATGAAGCTGATTTAGAGGTTAACAATATCAGTTCATTAACAAATAATTAATAGGTATGGAAAATTGATAACTTTTAGTAGAATAGATTTTTTTTGGCTAAATTGTTAAGCAAGTAAAGAAAAAGATGTTATAGAAACACGTTCTTTGCAGTTCTAATTTCAATAAATATGTATAATAAATTTATGTTTCTAATATGATGTTCAAGAGGTTGCATTACTGATAATTAATGTCTGAACGATACTGGTTAGATCGAATTTTATTTATTTAAATTGGTACTTAAAATTTGACACCAATTTCAAAAGGCGATAACGGGCATACAGGTAATGCCCGGTTCTCATATCAAACCATTGAGACCTTTATCTCAACAGATACCAGGTATACTGTGCAAAACTAGGTGATGTTCACTTATGCATTATTAAGGAACTCATAATGTTGCAAGCAATGCTACTTACTTAACGACACAATCATTTATGTATTGTAAATGTAAATTTTATGGTTATCGTTTTTTTAAAAAAACATATGTTATAAAATTATGAATTAACTAGGTATATACTTAGTGCATGAAACCTTTTTATTCAATTCTTTAATGTGTTGTATGGGACCATTTCCAAATTAAAAAACTCTAAATATTTTTAAATTTACATATTGTTCATTGGTTATTTTAATGCAGTGCCCGTAGTAGAATCAAGACCTCAAGTAATCTCCTTGTAGGTTAAATTACAAAAAAATCATCCTTAGTGGATGACTTTTTTAAAAAAAAATACGTTCTAAAATTCATTGCTCTGGGGTTAGCAGTTTGGCTGCGCGTTGCTAGATGAGTTACCTACGTAACATCCTATTATTAAGAAAAATAAGCACATTCATATTTTGAATTTATAACAAAGGCTGACTGTCCTAAACTCGAAAGCGACGAGCATTCCTGATAAAAATTCTGTATTATAATCTTTAGAGTAAACAAACAATTGTAATTTTTATAGACTAGTATAAACATGAGCTCTGTTTGCTCTAACTTAATAGACTAAGGTCGCTTTATACCCCCCCCCCCCCCGCAGTGTGCGAATAGAACTCCGTGATTTATATAACACTGTATCGAATAGATAATAGATCCATTTTGTCCATAAGTCATTATCATTTTTTACTTTTTTGTGAATTCAATCCTCTTTTACAGAAATGAGCCATGAAAATTTTAAGTAGAATGCATCTTATTCTATTCGTCTACCCGGGATTACATTAATAAATGCGTGTTCAAACATTTTTTAGTCTTTTTTATGCGTAAGTTACACAAAATCTTCCTCCATGTAATGTTGTTATAGATTTTGTTATAATTCTAACATCCGCAATATATGTATCCACAAAGTAAGTTGCAATCTTGGTTATATTTCTTCCTCTATCGACTTACTCTTGATTGCATACAAGGATAACGAAATAGATACATTAATCAATCTATTGTAATTCATTACGAGTTCTATAACAATGGCAAAAGAATTTTAAATAATCAGCAAACGTGTGACCTATTTGTCACAAACTTAAAGCAGTTATGAAAAACCATCTGCGACTATAGCAATTAAAGTCACAAATATTTAAGACATCTAAGGCTATTAAAATGGCATAATATCGAGGTTTGTTCAATGGTTTATCGGTTTTAGAAAAAACCCCAATTTTGTAAATGAATTATTAAAATGTGGTAGGTAATCATACCATTTTTCACACACCTAAAGTTTCTGTGCTTGGTTGCTAGAAAGACGACTGATTGTGATGAATTGCAAGTCTTTGTGCATCAACAAACATAATTTTGTGTGGCAAGCGTTTAATTTTAAGCAAACTGAACATGCATTTGGTGAATACCGTTATTATAAGTGCATATAAAGCACTTAAAATTGTGTAAGTACAATCATTCAAGACACTCAACATAATAATTCTTTACAGTGGCAATTGCAGCACTAAAAGAATGATCCCAAACATTGCAACATACGTGGGACATTCGAAAGTTGAGCTCTGCACTGGTCACTATCTCACGTGCAGTTCCGCATCTGTTCCAGCAAACAGCAGTGGCAATATCACTGATTTCAAAAGGTTAGGTGGCTGTAAAAGCCCTACTATTGCGGAATTTATGCGGAAGAATCCGTTGAGCATAGTAGTGACCTTGTAAACAAAATGGTTGGAAGTGAATTGATTGTCTTGCCATAAAACAATTGTTTATGAATCCATTGTTATGACAAAAACGTGTGGTTTATCTTGGAGGCGTAAAAATGACCGGACCTGTCACTGGCACTGAAATTATTGCAAATAAAATGAGCACTAAAGTGTTAAAGGGGAACGGAACAGCCGGAAAACCTTTCATTTTATCGATTTTTCTAATTGTACAGTAAACATTACTTATTTTTATGGAAACTAATATACAATTTGTTCATTATTGGAGTAACTTCAGTTTAATTAATAAAATATGTTTGTAATTTGAGAAATTTACAATATTCTTATGTCAGTTCACCCTAATAATCTGTCGTTTTCAATTACAATGTATTATGATGTCTGCAACATTCCAACTCTTCTGCTTGTTAAGGACTCTTTTTCATCTTGAAACCCATAACATTTTTAAAAACCCCCTCCCCCGCAGGGATTTTCGGCAAATGCGCAATGTTTACATTGAAAATGCAAAAAGTATCGAAATGGTAAGAAGATAGCGCAGATAGGCCAACCGTTCACGATGAAAAGCAAGTGTGGAAGGAAATTCTAACAATTTGCTTCAACTAGTTAACTAGAAAGAGAATATTTACAATTCCTAAATTAAATAGTTCCATTGCCCAAATTTCGCGAACTTTGCAGCATGAAATTGTCATAGAAAAATTATATTATCATAAAATGTGCACGAGATGGGTACTGCTAACTTAAAAATAAAAAGCAAAACGCATGGCAACAAAACTTGCAGTGTGCAACGTTATCTCGCTTATGGTGATGGCTTCTGAGAGTATATTATGCCGGGTTGTAAAACTTTGGTTGCTCATGTAATAGCAAATAGTAAGTAACAGTCAACGCAAGGTTCATGACATTGATAGAGCAAGGAGCAACTATAAATGCAGATTCTTTCTATGCTTCTCGACTACCATAAAGAACAAAGACTAAGTGGTGTCCGTTTAGGATTGCTTACTGCATGACAATGCTGAACTTCAGCAGAACCACTTTTCATAAAATTTCATTTGGACAATTTTGATCAGCCCCTTATAAAACAGATATTGCACCGAACTAGTTTTCATCACTTTCCCATCTTTAGAAATCTTTCGCAGGACAATGATACAACATTCATAAAGAGGTAAAGTCTATCAATGAAAAAGCGGATTGCAAATTCCACACATATTGGCATAAAAAGGTTGTCAAGTTACGATAAATGTTTTAAATAAAACAGTGATTATGTAAAGAAGTAGTTAAGGTACATTTCAGCAAATTCAGTTTACGGATTGAGTACGTTTTGGCTTAAGTTGATATCGTAATAGTGCGTATAAAATACGATAGGTTTTTTAAGTAAATTATCATGTGCAATAATTAGGGGCCGTTGAAATATGATTTTGAGCCTTACATGAAAATAAGCCGTGAACTTCTACATAAAGTAATTTTTCATTGTCTTCAATTATTAGTCGCCAAATATCTTGCGCTCGATATAAAGTGAGTTATTTGAAAGATTGCACTAGCACATTGATTTATATACCTTCGTTCGATGCCAACTGAGCTTTCTGTTGTACCATAGAAATAAAGCTTTACTTCTAGTAGAAAAAGTGTTCTAACAGATGTCCATTGTTACGCAGCTCTTATACAATCATTTTATAGTGGATTTATTTCTTTCCCACTTAGATACTGTTGTGTGCCCTACAAATTAAATGTTGCGCCTTGATAAAAAAATATTACTCAAAGAAAGACAAATTTTTTGTAAGACAATCTATAAGGGGAGAGGGCTACGTTGTGTTACGAGAAGGCAATAGTTCATAGGTGATATTTTCACTCTTGCCATTCCACATTGTTGTAATCATAGTCCCTGAAGAAAAGATCTTGTTACAGTAACTTTTTTTCTTTAGGGACATAAAAGTAAATTTTAATACCGTATCAACAGCTCATAATAGTACACAGTTTATGCGTAATGATATGTAATGATATGTCATACTTATAACAACTTGCTTTTTTCAGGGGCGTATTAAACTTCAAAGACCCAAAATTGCCGTATAATTAGGTACTGCATAACAAAAACATTATTTATGCAGAAGTTGGTGGCTTTGTGAATTTAGCCGCAGCAATTGAATATTTCCATGACTTATTTCTTATTGAAACTCAAATTTAATTAAAACTGCGTATAATGAGCGTCTGATTATAAATGTTTAAAACACTTTATTCGGAATAATGCCAGACATTTCCAGGTATGGGCTAAGTACGAAACCAATGGTACTTTTGTTGGCAAAAGCTGGATATTTTATTTTGTAATACTAATATAAGTTACTATGATACAGAAACACATAAATTGAAACAATTCATCTATTCTTCAAATTAGATATACATTTCTGATTCATTTGTATATACAAATGGTAATATGATCTTTAATTGTGAAAATATGGTCAAGACTGAAAAGAAGTGATTGGTATTCTTTAATCCTAATGTTACGAAATAGATATAAGAAGTATTTAGTAATTTATCAATCTTTGATAATTGCAATAGAAAAACAGATTCTGGATAAAAAAATAGTAAGCGTATAAACAAGGGTAGTACCAACTACGATTAACGTTAGGACCATACGAAGTTTTATTACACAAAAGTACTAACAATAATAGTGTTTAAGGTATGTCAGCGTACCTCATAGGTCTCCTATTGGCCTTAGCATCAGCAGTATTTGCTGGCTTGCAAGGTAGTCTCTTGTGGATAGGGATCCTGGCTTGTATAGAATTACGTTGGGCAATTAGAAAGGTGGATGCGTTTGTGGCAAGTACGTTAACTTATGCTAACCCTAAACGGTAGTAATACTATACCGATAATACAGAACGGTATGTTGTCATAGGTACGGCTGGTAATCGGTCTACATGCTCTGAGCACGGTATGGCAAATTGGTACGTTGAATTTATGGGTTAAAGTATAAATTTATGAATTTAGTGAATGAAAAACAGCCTGATGTGTCTATCAGACAAAGCACAAAGGAAAGGACTCCGAAGAGATGGATGATAGTAGCCTAGCGCTATGGTCAGAAGTTAAAACGAAAATTCATTGCACAGTAGTTGCAGTGACCGAAAATGTTTATTGCATGTTACGCACCGATAAATCGAGTGAACAACGAAGACTGTTAGAACTTCTTGAACGATATGGAGAACATATTGAATGAGCCAGGTGAAAGAAGCTATTTTATTGAGAGACTTAAACCGATGGGCAGGTATACACAAAGAACATAGTGAACGCGTTCTAGGAAAGTTTCTAAGAGATTTAAGAGTAAATGAGTGTGGTGAACACCTGGTGACTATTTGTGTAGAAAGAAATCTGTTTGTGTGTAATGCACGGTTTAAACATAAAAGTGTTCAAATGTATACATAACAGAGAGGTGAGTGTAACAGCATGATCGACTTGATCATTGATGATGAAGGATCTAAAAACCTGGTTAAAGTATTGAGTGGGAACAGATTACTTTTTGGTTGTATGAAGAGCGTGCTTAGGACAAAAGTGGGTATAGATAAACAGGTTCAAAGTAGTGCGAACGTCCATAATTAAAGTAAAAACACTGGTAGTTCACGATATGCTAATGATACATGCAAAATCTTTATGAATGAAGTAATATGGTAAAAGCAAATGAAGAACGGTGGCAATGTGCGTGAATGTGCTTGAAAGACACTATTGTCAATTGTGGTGCACAGATATGTGGAAGAGCAACTGTGGATAAATAGCTTGGTAGAATGAGTCTGTAAAAAAAGGAGTACATGGCAAAGATGGCTGCATGAAATGATGTGGCTGAAAGTGGTTGCATGAAGTGTTTAGACTGAAAGGGAAATAAGCAAAGGAGGTAGTAAGTGAGTAAAGATAAGAAAAAGCAAAACTATTTTGAGGGAAATATGAAGCTTTTATGGAAATGTGTAAGAACTGCAAAACATGGTGCAAAACTGGACGCAATAGGAGTGCTAAATAGTATTCACGAGATAATACGGGATAAGTACGAATTAAGAAAATGCTGGCGAGCGTAAACAATAAATAGTTTAATTATTCTATCAATATAAGTATAAATCGAATTAAAATGTTCGTTGAATTTTAACAAAATAAACCCCAAAATAATTTTTGTTTAAATGATATTAATTAAGTAATTTAAGGAATTGGTACAGAGATAGGTAAGTCTAGTCAGGCACTATAGAAAAAATAGTTATACGTAAATAATAAGTTAGCTTTTAGCAAGTAATATTTTGCACAACCACGACCCAACCCCAGATCCACAGATAATCATGTGTGATATATGCCTAAATAAAGCTGTACGTTTTAATTTGGAGTAACCAATAAAATTACGTGCGGGACATCCTGTATATTAACCATTAAGGTGCAATAAATTCATACCCTTCACTAATCTCTTAAATCTACCTCGATAATACTGAGCAAAGCCAAACCTGACGTAACTACGTAATTTTATTTACCGTATTTTAGTCCACATTCACAATTTTGTAATATATTTTGTTTAAACATACATAATAGTTTTACCCTAAGTAAAGCCATTACCCTTGACCCTTGTATACCATTGTTATTACGTATACGTGTATATTTTTAAAAGCTGTACTTATTTGAGAGGATTGATAAGTTAAACAAGGAGAATGTAGATGATATAAGAAAAATAAATGAGAACAACATTGAGGTAAATGAGGATATAATTAGTGGTAAAATGCTAAAATACGGATATGCAAAACTTGAGGAAAGATTGCGTGAATTATTTCATGCATGTTATAAGCGTGGAAATGAACTGATCAATTGAAAAAGTGTGATTACTGTTGCGCTGAATTAGGCAAAGGGGAGTAAGAGCGATTACAAAAACTACAGAAAGATAACTTTGTATTTAAGGTGTTTTCATGCTAGGAAGGGGATGCACGAATCAAATAATTGCGCCCTCGCAGGTGATTGCAAATATTTAAGTGTATACAAGAAACTGTACTTGAAGAATGCGTACGACTGAATGAATTGGGATAATCCCTGGGATATTTTAAGTCCGCGTGGCTATGAAATAAGAGCAGTGTCTGACGGTAACAGAGCACCTATCAGGGTAAAAATGGGCTAACGTAAATACTTTAAAATACAGGAAGGGCTAGACAGCTGCGTGTGGTGACCGTGGTTGTTTAGTGCATTCGTGGATAAATTCGTACGGAAAGCATGTAAATGGTATAATGGTTAGTGACGAGAATGTAACGACTTATGGTGTATGCTGGTGATACAGTTTTACTTAGCAAATATGCGACTTGATGAAGTCTGTAAGAGAATGGATCTAAAGTAAACGCGAGCAAAACTCTGTTTACCCTGTATGATGAGATTGTAGAACGAGTTGATCAGTTTTTGTAGTTGGGTATAATGTTCACTGCAGATGCTAGAAGATCGTGAAATTGCAGAGCATAGATAAAGTAAGAAAGTAGTGGATCACAAATGAGTGTAGTGTAGAAAAGACGATGATCAATCTGTAAGGAAAATGACACCTTATGTAGAATTTATAGTAGAAAATAAGGATTTTTGGTTTTGTTGTAAGAATTTGTTTAAAATTTAGGTGAATTTTTATGTATACTTACGATGTGGGATTATGCTTGCGTTGGTAGATTTATTGCGGATTATAGTAAATTTTTAGTATTCAATTCATGGATCAGTTTCTTGTATAGATGAAGGACGAATTAAAAAAATTACGATTATGTAGACTGCCTATGGTAATTTATATTTATTGCACGTGTTTGTATTTAAGCATACGTTAAAGAACTAAGGGAAATTTAATTTAATTCCACGAGATTATATATAGGTTGTTATGTCTGTTGTTAACTCGGCGACAATAAGTTTGGTATTTTTTATACATAAGAATTGAAAGTGAAGGTAATAGACCTTATAGAGGGTTATTCAATTTTGACTTAGAGACGACAAAAATATGTTGGGTTACATGTTAATACGTTTTAGCATGTTGGAAGAGGTTTAGTGGTGCCTAACATTTTGTACTTCGGATGCATAGAAATTTTGCAGTTTTTAGCCTGAAAACTGTTTGAAAGAATTTTTAGTCAAGGTATTGGCTAGGGTTCTTGAAATGTAAGATGGCGAATTTTGAAGAAGTTGCAAAAGGGGAATGAACGTCGACCCTTAAGTCAAGTAAGACGTATGTGATCGGCACCCGGGTGTAGAATATGGGTTAGTGACGAAAATCACCCTTACGTTGTGTGAGCCTAAAGAACGTGTTGTGACTTTGTAGTTCGAGGAGTTGCTATCCCGCTTTGCTTTTGCGTTTTTTAGGAAGAGTTCGCACTTTTTGTGTAGTTTTCCCGAAGCACCGGTACCGTTCAAGGGAAAGATAATAGTGAACGGCGTTGTAAAACGTTTTACATAAACAGAAGGTTGGTTTAAAAAACTTGTGATTGTTATCGGGTGACAACAGAGTGAGAAGTCAATTGTGCTTGATGGAAATATCAATTATTGCTTCAAAGAAACTGTGTAGAGCATTGGTATTGGTATTGAAGAAGGTTAAGCTTGGTGGAGAGAGGCATTAGTTTACAGCCCCGTAGCGAATTGGCGCGATCGTTCTGATGGGCACACACCCGGGGCAAGAGTCACGCAGTCTTAAACGTTTAGGCACTGGTTCTACCCCTTAGATGGTAACTGGCGTAAGTTAAAATTTTTAAGTGTTTTATTTTAAATTTGTCTTTAATAAACATAAACACTGTTTATTCGAAAATTGATAAACTTTGGTGTTTAGAAAAGTATGCGTCACTGGTACTTGTATTTGTTTAAATTAGCACTTCTTTATTGAAATACTCATTTCCGTCACATTTACGTAATTATTTAGATTCTCAAGTAGTGATACTTTAATTTTGCTTTATTATTGAATTTTCTACGTTGGCCGCTGGTGGCAACATTGAGTATACTATTTTTAAGATTTCGATTAATTAAAAAAGGCGAGTGTCGCCTTTTTATCTTTCGAAAGCACTTTTGTTGGAGCAAAAGAAAGGAAAATATTGTGTGTATTTAAATTTTTAAGAAGTGAATTTGAAGTTCGTATACGTTGACAAGAACCTTTATTGTTGATTTAACATTTACTGTTGTGTTTGCAATAGACGATTGTTAAAGTTAAATTATTGAGTTTTATTATGCGTTTCATTATTTGTAAAGGAACAGTTCACATATGCTACAAAGGTGTTGAACAATTTTATGTTTGGAAATTCAGATTTGTTGGCTGTCATTTAGTTTGAGTGCTTGATGTCAATAAGGATAGGGACGGCAGACGTTTTGTTTGGTTAGATAAATTAAATCTTACTAGAGGAGGCGAAATACACCTGTGCAACAGGTTACTGTGCAACATGCGCAATAAACCACTGCGCAACCACGAAAAAGTTTAATATATAAGTGAATTCGACTCGAGCGCAAAGCCTGATGACGGAAGCAGAGTCTTCCAAAACGTCGCGCTGCACAAACAAGAACTGTGGAAATACGCTTAAGAAACTTAAGTAACATAGATACAAAACGTGTATAATTCTTGCTAGAGGAATTTATAATTTCAGTGTTATAATAACAAGATCCGTCATTAGTTCAGAGCTTTATTTGTTTCTGGTAAAGCCGTAAATAAGACCTATACTTTGGTGTTTTTGGATTCAACCTATGGAGATAGCGACCGAAACATGTGACCTGCAGGAAACGGCAAAAGGTAGGTTTACGAGTTTTCCCTGTTCTGTATTAATGCATATCGTTTTGTTAGCGTGTTTTAGACACGGTAGCGTCCAAAAATGTTACTGGATTTGACTTACCGTTTTAAAGTAACTAACATAATTAATAACACTCACGGCCCCAACGACGACCAGTGTGCCCTTACGGATATTTTCCTGTGCAGTGTTCTAATGTCGTTTGTGCCCGTTGGTTGGTCACATTGAAAAATAAGTAAGTAATGATTGACAAAGTAGATATATGTAGGTAAAGTTGGGGGTAAGACTTCCAAAATGGTGGTGAATGCAGATGAAAGGATGATTAAGAACAGAAAGATAAAGAGTTTTAGAAATAAAACGACGTGTCGGAAACAGTATATGAATCTTGTGGAAGCGAAAGAGTTATCCAAAGGACGATGTGGAGAAAGTTGTTCATGTTAAGTAAATATAAGAGACAAAATATAGTGTCGACCTAACCTGTAAGGGAATGGCGTGATGGGTATGTATGTTTGTAAGCACTAATAATATGACGGAGGACATAACTGTATGTTATAGGAAAATATCGCGTGCCTAGTTTTTGTAAAATGTGGCGGATGTCGCTTTTCATTATACGTACCTTACGGGTATTCCAATAAAATTTTCACAATGTACCACATTAGAAATCGTGTCAGCGAGTAGCAATGTATAACGTAGAAAAATATTTACCAAACCTATAATTATGCTTTGCTACCAAATAATATTTTTGTCAATAAATGCACTTGTTATTTCCATTGAAGCCATTTGAAAAAATAACATCGTTTAATTATTTAATCTTCAATGGAAAATTCAGACTCACGAACTCACTTTCCATAAGTTCGTTAACAGTTTATAGCGGATACTTAATATATTTTATCAATAATAATAAAGTTGTGTGCGCATTTCTATAATATTTTATCACGTATTTCTGTGATTTTTATATACCTGTAGCTGGATATCAAACTTTACGGTTCGATATAAAAGTTGATTACTTTTAGCCATTATTTAGGCATAATAATTGCATTCGTCATTTTTAATAGATTAAATAATTAATTGTGCAAAATTATGTAATTTGTTACACCTTAAATTATTCCAGTCAGTGAACGCATACATTAATCATTATTCGAAACTGATCGTAACGTTGGCGTGTTTCTGCCTGAAACTGTGGCGGTAGCGTCATCTACAATCGGGACGCCAAAAATACAACCTACAGGAGAGTAGTACGGAGAAAACAGTGTAGGATAATGTTGAGATGTCGGTGCAAAGTAGTGAGGTGGGAAGAGACCTTGCCGTTGCGCCATTTTCAATCTTGTTGTCAGTTGCTTTTTCCATTTTGTTCTTCTGTTTTGAAACCATGTTTTTATCTGTACTTCTGTTAAATTTAATGCTTTTGAAAGTTCCATTCGTTTACTTACACTTAGGTATTTATCAATTTTAAACTCACTTTCCAACCGTTCTAATTGTTTAGCGCTGTATGCTTGACGTGGTTTTCTATCTAAACCTGGCTTACGTGAGCGTCTACTTGCTGCTTTTGGCGCTGAAAAAAGAAATATAGTTAGAATCTAGTCTGTTAAATTACTTTTAACAAGAAATTAACGTGTTAGTAAATACCTAACACATAGAATAAGATTTTTCATACCACACAGTTCTACATAAACCTTCCACACTTTTTTTCCTTTTGTTAGTAATAATATTATGCTTCAAAAGCAAAGTCTGGAAGAGTTACCGTATTTTTCCAGCAAATATGACCAACAATAAGTTACCAATTTCAATCTAAGCTAATCATTTAATCTTTCATTATACTCCCAATATTATAACATGAAATAAGTATAAAAATATGTAAAAAAAAACGTTTTAAAAAATGATTTTATTTCCAAATGCACTAAAAAGAATAACATAATTTTTTTATCTACCCATTAACATCAAAAATTTTTGTGACTAAAAATAAAAGTACGGAGTTTGTAGTGCATTGTTTGAATGTAGGTGTTGACAGGCTTTGTTATAAGTATAAGATATCATGTATGCCCCACACTTTTATTTTTAGTCACAAAAATTTTTGATGTTAATGGGTAGATAAAAAAATTATTTTATTCTTTTTTAGTGCATTTGGAAATAAAAGCGTTTTTTAAAAAAGTTTTTTTTTTTACTTATTTTTATCTTCTACTTTTTAGTCGCTTGGGTGTAAGTTCCAACAAAGAAAGAAACCCTAGTTTTATAAACAAAAATTCCGTACTTACTTGGCCAATATACACATATATGCCGAAATTCAGCTCAACTGGAAATCGGAAAATAGTTGATTTTTTTTAACCGAATACAATACTTTGAACCCCCCGGACGCAGCCCCCTGATCTTGAACTCAACTTGTCGTATATTCTTGTGCATGGTCTTAGGCTAAAAGATTAAGTCCTTGAAACTCAACTTGTCGCATATTTGTGTGCATGGTATTATGCCGAAAGCTTAAATCCTAAATTTTAAGGTCCTAGCAAAAGTTTCGACCATATTTGGCCAAATTTGGCCGCAAAAGTCAAAGCAAAAAATATATACACGTGTGCCAAATTTCAGCTCAATCGGAGATCAGGAAGTTGTTGAAAATTCAATTACAAGAATTGAACCGGACAGACAAAGTGAGTTGAATAAAAGCGTTAAGAAAAAAGAACTTTAGGGTCCTACAGTAGGATTTTTGGTGGTTCGGGTACATAATTTTACATTATCTTCCTAAAATTAATTAATACGAAAAAAAAAGGTTTCACGTTAAAGATCTTTTTGTCAGAATTGGTCCAGATGGTTTTTTAAGATTAAAGCTGCTCCTTGTGTATGCAGGATGTCCTTAAAAGATGCGGAAAAAATGTTACCAGAAATTCCTGACGCTAAAATATGACGATCTAACCAAACTTACCAAAAGTGGATGATTTCAGAGATAACGAGTATCAAAGGTTCAATTTGGTTTTAGTTTTCTATAAATAATTTTTTTAATAATTGGAAGTTTTGTGGATTGTGAAGTGAAACGTTATAAGCTGCTTTCATTTTCATTGCAAAATTTAGGGGGCGCCACCTGCGGTACTTCGCACAAATAACTTTTATGAGCCACACTATATTTTACTTTTAAATGAAATTTCTTATTCTCCAACGTCTTTTACCTAAAAAAGGTATACCTGGTAACAGTTGATTTGAGCAGCCGTTTTTTGAGATATCTGGATTTAAAAAAATCATTTCGTATATGGCCAAGTCTAAATTATTGTAATAATTGACCACAATTTGAAGAGAAGGCGTTATAATAAATTAACTGTCACTAAAAACTGGCTCAAATCAAATCTAAAACAATTCAAGCTTACATTTTGATCGGAATAGGATGAATTAGGATCTTTGGGTACGTGAAGTTCGTCAAATTCCTGAAAGGCCTCTGGATGTGAGTGTGAGCGGTGATGTTTTTGGTACATTGCTGCTTTTTTTCAGTACTGGAATATCGTGAAAGAGAATTAGCAAGCACCGGTCAATTGTAAAACAATTTGCAAATTTACTTTCGTCATGGCCGTATCTGATACCAACGAAGAAATGACTGATATTTTATTGGGTATTGCCAAGGAAATGGTTTAGAATCTTGCCGAGAATGCCATGAAAGACTTCCGAATCGTCTCTTATCAAACCATAAAACCTTCGCAGCACGTACAGTAAGAACTACAGAGGTGGAGGAAGATATTCTAAATCGGGTTGAAAAAAATTCAATACTCAGCACCAGACGATTGGGTTTAGAGCTAGGGGTAAGCAAAGATACTATTAATAGGGTGACCAAGGAACTACTGCACCAATTTCATGTCCAACGGGTATAAGATCTTTTGCGCCACGATTTTTGAACCATGGCTAGCTTTTTACCGATTTGTTCAAAAACACAGAAATCAAGATAGAAACTTTACATGAAGAATGTTATTCACAGATGAAGCCTGTTTCACTGGCATAACTAATTTGCAAAATTAATGTCTATGCTGAAGAAAATCCTCATGCGACTAAAGTAACCCATTATCAGCATGAGTTTAAGATCATAGAGTTTAAGATCATAGACACTTTCATAATTGGTCCTGTCATTTTAACTGTCGACTAAATCGCGAAGACTATTTGGAACATCTGCAAAATAAATTACCATACTTATTAGATCCCCTACCCACGAAATTTCGAAGAAAATGTGGTTTATGCATCGGTGCTCCATATTTTACGTTAAATGTATGTAATTATTTGAACGAATAGTATCCAAATAGAGGGATAGTCAATGATGCACCCGCAAATTGGCCAGATCGATCCCCTGACATGGCCCAAATGAATTACTTTTTATGGGGAACTGTGAAAACCTTTGTGTATTCTAAGCCAGTAGATACAGAAGATGAATTAAGGAGACGTATTCAAACTGGAATTGTTCTGAGAAATGATAACGAAACGCTGCAGACAGTTCAATTTAATTTTTTACGGCGTATTAATCTTTGTATCGGGTGGCCAGATAAGAATGCAAAGTGCTGTTTCTCGGAAACTATTCGTCGTAGAGAGTTGCGGTAAACAATTTTATTACCAAAGTGGCCAAAAAAGACCGTGGGAAATATTTTCAAATTTGCAAGATGACAGCCAGGGGGCGTAACTGCCGTTCTAAACTTTTAAAGTGATTTTTTACTGACATCCACCTAGTAAATGTACCAAAAAATTATATGATTTTTAAAGCTCAGCTTTATTCGAGTGATTTTTGTTTGACGTATCTATTAAAATAAAGTGGTGGGGGTTGCTTCAGTGATTTTTTAAATAAACAGCTGTAATTCCTAAACCACTGAACTGATTTTAATAAATAATAAACTTAGAACTTGGAAAGAGCGACGTCAACGCGATGCGAGAATCTTTCCGCGTTTAGTGCAAAATTTGCGTAATACTGGAAGCTTTCGATCAAAGTTGCGAAGAGACTCGGCTGGAAGAATGGAAGACAATATTGTTAATGTCTTGAAAATACTAATTTACATGTTTCACAATGTGTTTGTAATTTCAAATTTATAGAATGCACCCGTATCATAATGGTTGTTACATCAAGACTTACATAGACGAATGTAATTTGACCGACGGATAGATTTATGTAAACAAATTGGATAAGCTTGGCGCATGCAGATCTAGGGAAAATAAGGATTTTCAAATGCCGAAACCTTGTGGACGGATAAGGCACACTTTTAAAAGTCATGGAAACGTACTAATTTACATATTCATTTTTGGTCTGACACCAATCCTCACTGGATGCACGTCCAACATCAAGGTCTTCTACTCTCCTTCTCATCTCCTCTCCCTCTCCTTCTCATCCTCTCTCTCGCTCTCGAAATACCATCTCCCTCTCCTATCCAATCCCTCTCCCTGACGTAGCCCTCTTCCCTTCAACCTCTCCCTCTCCCTCCTCTATCCTCTCCCTCTCCCTCTCTCCCATCTCCACTCGTGCACATGTCCACTCTCCTCTCCCTCTCCCTCTCCCTCTCCCTCTCTCCTCTCCCTCTCCCTCTCCCTCTCCCTCCCTCTCCTCTCCCTCCTCTCTCTCCCTCTCCCTCTCCCTCTCCCTCTCCCTCTCCTCTCCTCTCCCTCTCCTCTCCTCTCCCTCTCCCTCTCCTCTCTCCCTCTCCCTCTCCTCTCCCTCTCCCTCTCCTCTCTCCCTCTCCCTCTCCCTCTCCCTCCTCCCTCCCCTCTCCCTCTCCCTCTCCCTCTCCCTCTCCCTCTCCCCTCTCCCTCTCCCTCTCCCTCTCCCTCTCCCTCTCTCCCTCTCCCTCTCCCTCTCCCTCTCCCTCTCCCCTCCTCCCCCTCCCCCTCCCTCCCTCCCCTCTCCCTCTCCCTCTCCCTCCCCTCCCTCTCCCTCTCCCTCTCCCTCTCCCTCTCCCTCCTCCCTCTCCCTCCCTCTCCTCTCCCTCCCCTCTCCTCTCCCTCTCCCTCTCCCTCTCCCTCTCCCTCTCCCTCCCTCCCCTCTCCTCCCCTCTCCCTCTCCCTCCCTCTCCCTCCCTCTCCCTCTCCCTCTCCCTCTCCTCTCCCTCTCCCTCTCCTCTCCTCTCCCTCTCCCTCTCCCTCTCCTCTCCCTCTCCCTCTCCTCTCCCTCCCTCCTCTCCTCTCCCTCTCCCTCTCCCTCTCCCTCTCCCTCCTCTCCTCTCCCTCTCCCTCTCCCCTCCTCCCCTCTCCCTCTCCCTCTCCCTCTCCCTCTCCCTCTCCCTCTCCCTCTCCTCTCCCTCTCCCTCTCCCTCTCCCTCTCCCTCTCCCTCTCCCTCTCCCTCTCCTCTCCCTCTCCCTCTCCCTCTCCCTCTCCCTCCTCTCCCTCTCCCTCTCCCCTCTCCCTCCCTCCCTCTCCTCTCCTCTCCCTCTCCCTCTCCCTCTCCCTCTCCCTCCTCCCTCTCCCCTCCCTCCTCCCTCTCCCTCTCCCTCTCCCTCTCCCTCTCCCTCTCTCCTCTCCCTCTCCCTCTCCCTCTCCCTCCTCTCCCTCTCCCTCTCCCTCCCTCTCCCCTCTCCCTCCCCTCTCCTCTCCCTCTCCCTCTCCCTCTCCCTCTCCTCCCTCCCTCTCCCTCTCCCTCTCCCTCTCCCTCTCCCTCTCCTCTCCTCTCCCTCTCCCTCTCCCCTCTCCCTCTCCCTCTCCCTCTCCCTCTCCCTCTCCCTCTCCCTCTCCCTCTCCCTCCCCTCTCCCTCTCCCTCTCCCTCTCCCTCTCCCTCTCCCTCTCCCTCCCTCTCCCTCTCCTCTCCCTCTCCCTCTCCCTCTCCTCTCCCTCTCCCTTCTCCCTCTCCTCTCCCCTCTCCTTCCCTCTCCCCTCTCCTCCCTCTCCCTCTTCCCTCCCTCTTCTTCTCCCTCTCCCTCTATTAGCATGCTTCTAAACAAGCCATCAAAATCAATATTGCTGGTACATTTATTTCGTTGATCGCGGCCTGTATTCTGGCTTTGAGGATATCTTCATCATGTCGCACGTCATTGGAATATACTTTTTCTTTTAAAAGACCCTACAAGAAAAAGACCACTGGAAAAAACTTAATAGGACCAAATTTTCCTATCCACCTATCTCCGAAAAGATTTGTCAACTACTACCGTACCATAAGTGTGGAATGAACAGAAAACCCATCATGTTGCCAGCCAATTTTACGCCGCATTTCTGATTGCAAAGAGTTTATAAAACGTAATGTATTTCTCTTAAAAGGTGCACATAAACTTGTTGATTTAGATTTTCGGTAATAAAAAATGGCCAACAAAACTATCAAAAACATTTCCTCACCAAACATTAACCTTTTTATATCGTTGACTTTATGAATAACATAATTGGGATTTTCCATAGCCCAATAACGACTATTTGGTAAGGAAACGTGACCGTTGGTGCAAAAGGTGGCTTCCTCAGTAAAAAAAAAACATTTTGTGAAAGCTTCTGTTATCAACATAATTCTCACCAACTCACAAACAAAACTCCAACCGCTTCTCTTTGTCTCCATTTTCAAGTGACTGTTTGAACCTTGGTCTAAATGGTCGCATATTATTTTCCTTATAAATTCTTTGTAAATGCGATTTACTTAATCCTACCCTTAGTGAGCGTTTCTGCAAAGATAATTTCGGGGTGTCTATCACGGTACATCTTTTTAGGGTTTTTGACACCCAATACTGATCCAGTTGCGCAATGATTCGCGCGATACCGCTCTATTACGGAATTTTTCATGGAACCAACCAATTGCATAATCGTATGACACATCTCTAATTCCATAACATTTAATTAAATAAATTCGTTCTTCTTTGGTTAACATTTTTTTTCTTACAAAAATATCAGAACAGTACGTACCAACAATAATAAAACCGTACAAAATGTCAAAATGACATTTGTCAGTTCAATACACACACAACACTTAGATTTTCATATTTGAATTTTTACAATGTTGAACAAATAAAAACATAAAATTATGAACTGACGTTTCAAATTTTGTATTTGAGCTTAATTTTGTATTGGAAACAATTTTTATTTATAAACAAGACGTCTAAAATAATAAATAATGGTAGTTCTCTCTTCATGCATTTTCATATTTTTTTAATTTATCAACACCCTGTACAACTGAATTAAGATTTTGCTATCGTAACCTCATTCTTTTGACAAGCATAATTTTTTATAAAGAATCACCTTTTGTGATAAAATCAATAATAAATTTTTTTCTCCTCTTGTCAACTACATCCAGGGACACACTGTATAGTTGGGATTAAAAAATTGAATATTATTTCAGTTTTGAATGAATCTCTGATTGCAGTGATTTAGAAAGTGAGTGGACATTATTGTATCAGAGAGCTACGTACTACAAAGTAAGAGTAAACAGATCAAGTTCAGATTTGTTAATCAACAATGTACTGATGTTTTAAATAGGCAAATCAAACGAATTAGCATCTGACAGATCATACTAAAGCTAACGTCTCCCTTTTAAATTGAATCATGAAATTTTGAGCTGCAATCTAATATATGTACACTACTAATTATACACTTTAAAATGTAAGGCGGCTGCAGTAAAATATACCTAAGTAATAAATCCAAGGAATTATTTGAACTATAGTTGACACGGTTGTGTTACATATCTTCACTGTTTATAATGAAAGCATATGCTTCCTTACGAAATATTTACTATTTAAAACAAAGTTATATCTATAAGTTGTCAATCACATGTGAAGAATATTAATACGGTTAGTATTACCTCATTAGCATACCAGTTCTAATGAAAATGGTCGTTATACATTTGTTGACTTTTAAATTAGAAACTTGAAGTAATGTTTGATGTGTTTTATAGCATATCCAATAAGATGAGTGCATTCCTTATGGATTGACGTACCGTATGTTTGTACATTAATTAAACAATAAAGCGAAACGTAGTTAAAGTGATTGCTACATGACCAATTGTATAATTTTTAAGTATACATAAACATATTTATCGTAAATGGTCACTTTACATCAATAACATAAAAATTAACACTACTTGCCATTAGTAGTAAGCAATCAACACTAGTAAAATTAAATATACCTACCACAACCTTTTTCAAATAATGTTTGTTAAAACAGTTTAATAGTTTGTCTAAAAAGCGGTTAAAATATTTTCTAATTTTCACACCTGCACTATTTCGAAGAAGTTAATTATGAAAGTTATACACTGTAGTAGATTTATGAGTTTACATAAGTATGTAATAGGTATATGCAGCCAGCTTCATTTCTGAATTTTTTTATGTGTGTTACTTTTAAGGTGTAGACGCGTTGATAAATTGACCAAATAATGCCTTAAATTTTGTACTTCAGAATATTCATGAAAAAAAATGTTAAACTCATTTAGATGTACAGGATGGTCCATTAATAAGGGAGGCCGGATGTATATTAGAAACAACGCATCGCACAGTTTCGGGAAAAAAGATTTAGAGTAAAAGTGAGAAATTTCTGGAAATTAGTTTCAAACTCCTGGGACGGCCGTTAGGAGGCGTACACGAACATCAAATTAGAAAATCGGTTTTTTCTCTTAAATCGCCATTATCGCCCAAAATAGTTTTATTACAAACTACGTAAGCTTAGAACCATTTTCTTTTTTAGCATTTTTCTCTATCTAATAATTTCTTTTTAATCCCGATTTGTATAAACTGAGTCTCCTTTGAGAGAGGTTATTGGGTGCTTCTAATAAAATATTAACAATGTCGGTTTAGTTTTTTTTTAGTCGGTAGATGGCGTTTTGTGACAAAGCCGTAAATTTTTTCTATTTTCTCAAAAATTTTAAATGAAAGGGTATAATTATTTTTACCGAAAAAGAGCGTGAAAACATTAAGGCATCGGTGAAAACCGCAAGTCGATGAGAGAGAACCTTTAACTGTCATTAATTATAAAAATTTATTAATTATTACACAAGTGAAACAATACGAACAAAACCTAGTGTGTTGAATATCGCCTAGAAGGCAGATGTTTAATTTAGAGCGAATAATAAAATTTATATTGAAATTATTATGCCGCATTAGGAATTTCCTTTTTATATCATCTGTGGCCCTGAAAAGACTTGCGGCTAAATCTCGACATATGCGGACCAATCACGCGTTTCCTTGTTTGACAACTTCGTAGTTAGGTATAAAAATCTAAAATCTGTGGTATAATAGGAAAAAAAAAACATAAACAAAACTACTGTAACCTAAAGAAAATCCATGAGCGGGAATCGAACCTGTCTCAACCACGTGTCAGGCGAGCAATAATACCACTGTCCAACAGTGCTTTTCCAGTTTGACGTTGAGACTGTTATTTAAACCATTTAAAAATTATACATTCAAAGCTATTTCCTATTAGTCCGCATATATCGAGAATTAGCCGCAAGTCTGGAAAGGTCCGATGCTACATAATACAATCTATTTTTTTTATTATGTAGCATTAGGAATTTCCTTCTTCTTAGTACTGAAGTACTAATGACGCCCTAAATGTTCAACTTGTCGCCCGTCCTCCTCAATACTGAGCTGCAATCTTTCACGCGTAGACGAAACAGTAGTACTACTTCTGCCGTTGGAATACGGCGAATTCCGTCACTTACTTGCTCTACCAATTCTTTCTGGCAGTTGCTTTGGTAAATAAACCATATCTGTGAACCTCCTCCAAAACTAAAAAACCCAAACAAGTCAGATCAGGTGACCTAGAAATTGAAACGTTTTTTTCTATTTTTGCTATAAGTTTTTCTCTTAATATAAATACTTGCGTGGCCACGGAAGCAAACTGCACCTTCCTATCCATCCGGCAGGAAACGTTTTGTCTAAAAATTGACGAACATTTGCGGAAAAATGGGCTGGATACCCATCATGTTGCAAAAGCATGTTTTGGCGTTTTTAATGGCACGTTTTCTAAAAGTAATGTAAATTCATTTGTCAGAACATTGAGGTAAATTTCACCGGTCATTTTTTCATTAAAAATAAATGGCCAATGATTATTCCTCCATACGTTTACGCTACACCAACCTTGATGTTGCACATCTTTTATGCGATGAAGATGCATGGTATCGCTGTAGCCTAAATTTGAAATAAAACTTTTTCTGTTAAACGATATCAATAAGACAAGGTACATATTTCAGGGAACTATGTTTTAAGGTACCTACTTATGGTCTTTTAAAATTCGTTTGACGGTAGTTTGGGTAATGCCTAAATCTCTAGTACTTCCATGAGGATTAACTTCTCTATACGCTAGTACGTTTATGTACTTTCCTCAGTTCGGCCTCTACCACGCCTGGGAAAGACGGGGCAATAAATACTTCTGAGTATATAGGGCCCGTTCCGGACCACTTTGGTGGAAATTTATTTCAAACACTTTAAGTTCACGTTGGTGGAAAATTACGAGGTTATAGCAAAATTTAAACCAATTTTTATTGACCTCCTCCAAGGTCATAGTTTTAATGGGGTTTTTATAATTAATCTAAAATCCGTTTATGGAAACAGGAGAGTCCAAAGTTCATTGACCTAACGGCCGGTTCGAGCTCAGTACACAGGTCACTCGCACTTTGGTGACGAGAAATCTAAATATAGAATTTTACAGGTCAACGTTGCTCCCTATGCTAAAAAGTAGGTCAAGATTAAATGGTTCTTCTGTGTATCTGTTTATCTGTGTATCTGTGTATCTGTGTATCTGTGTATCTTGTATCTGTATCTGTGTATCTTGTATCTCTGTATCTGTGTATCTGTGTATCTGTGTATCTTGTATCTGTATCTGTGTATCTTTATCTTGTATCTGTGTATCTGTGTATCTGTGTATCTGTGTATCTGTGTATCTGTGTATCTGTGTATCTGTATCTGTGTATCTTGTATCTGTGTATCTGTGTATCTGTATCTTGTATTGTGTATCTTGTATCTGTGTATCTTTGTATCTTATCTGTGTATCTGTGTATCTGTGTATCTGTGTATCTGTGTATCTGTATCTGTGTATCTGTGTACCTTGTACCTGTTACTGTGTATCTGTTATCTGTGTATCTGTGTATCTGTGTATCTGTGTATCTTGTATCTTGTATCTTGTATCTGTGTATCTGTGTATCTGTGTATCTGTGTATCTGGTATCTGTGTACCTGTGTACCTGTGTACTGTGTATTTGGTATCTGGGCTATCTGCGTATCTGCGTATCTGCGTACCTGCGTATCTTGTATCTGGTATCTGTACCTGTGTATCTGTGTATCTTTGTATCTGTGTATCTTGTATCTGTGTACCTGTGTATTTGTATCTGTGTATCTGTGTATCTGTGTATCTGTGTATCTGTGTTCTTGTATCTGTGTATCTGTTTGTATCTGTGTATCTTTTGTATCGTGTATCTGTGTATCTGTGTATCGTGTATCTGTGTATCTGTATCTTGTATCTGTGTATCTGTGTATCTGTGTATCTGTGTTCTGTTATTGTGTATCTTGTTCTGTATCTGTTATCTGTGTATCTTGTTCTGTTATCTGTGTATCTGTGTATCTGTATCGTGTATCTGTGTATCTGTGTATCTGTGTATCTGTGTATCTGTATCTGTGTATCTTGTATCTGTGTATCTGTGTATCTGTGTATCTGTGTATCTGTGTATCTGTGTATCTGTGTATCTGTGTATCTGTGTATCTGTGTATCTGTGTATCTGTGTATCTGTGTATCTGTGTATCTGTGTATCTGTGTATCTGTATCTGTGTATCTGTATCTGTGTATCTGTGTATCTGTGTATCTGTGTATCTGTGTATCTGTGTATCTGTGTATCTGTGTATCTGTGTATCTGTGTATCTGTGTATCTGTGTATCTGTGTATCTGTGTATCTGTATCTGTGTATCTGTGTATCTGTATCTGTGTATCTGTGTATCTGTGTATCTGTGTATCTGTGTATCTGTGTATCTGTATCTGTATCTGTGTATCTGTATCTGTGTATCTGTGTATCTGTGTATCTGTGTATCTGTGTATCTGTGTATCTGTGTATCTGTGTATCTGTGTATCTGTGTATCTGTGTATCTGTGTATCTGTGTATCTGTGTATCTGTGTATCTGTATCTGTGTATCTGTGTATCTGTATCTGTGTATCTGTGTATCTTTGTATCTGTGTATCTGTACATCTGTGCATCTGTCCATCTGTGCATCTGTGGATCTGTGTATCTGTGTATCTGTGTATCTGTGTATCTGTGTATCTGTGTATCTGTGTATCTGTGTATCTGTGTATCTGTGTATCTGTGTATCTGTGTATCTGTGTATCTGTGTATCTGTGTATCTGTGTATCTGTGTCTGTGTATCTGTGTATCTGTGTATCTGTGTATCTGTATCTGTGTATCTGTGTATCTGTGTATCTGTGTATCTGTGTATCTGTGTATCTGTGTATCTGTGTATCTGTGTATCTGTGTATCTGTGTATCTGTGTATCTGTGTATCTGTATCTGTGTATCTGTGTATCTGTCTGTATCTGTGTATCTGTATCTGTGTATCTGTGTATCTGTATCTGTGTATCTGTGTATCTGTGTATCTGTGTATCTGTGTATCTGTATCTGTGTATCTGTGTATCTGTGTATCTGTGTATCTGTATCTGTGTATCTGTGTATCTGTGTATCTGTGTATCTGTGTATCTGTGTATCTGTATCTGTGTATCTGTGTATCTGTGTATCTGTGTATCTGTGTATCTGTTATCTGTGTATCTGTGTATCTGTGTATCTGTGTATCTGTGTATCTGTGTATCTGTATCTGTGTATCTGTGTATCTGTGTATCTGTGTATCTGTGTATCTGTGTATCTGTGTATCTGTGATCTGTGTATCTGTATCTGTCATCTGTGTATCTGTACTGTATCTGTGTATCTGTGTATCTGTGTATCTGTGTATCTGTGTATCTGTATCTGTGTATCTGTTTATCTGTGTATCTGTGTATCTGTGTATCTGTGTATCTGTGTCATTTGTATCTGTGTATCTGTGTATCTGTGTATCTGTGTATCTGTGTATCTGTGTATCTGTGTATCTGTGTATCTGTGTATCTGTGTATCTGTGTATCTGTATCTGTGTATCTGTGTATCTGTATCTGTGTATCTGTGTATCTGTGTATCTGTGTATCTGTATCTGTGTATCTGTGTATCTGTGTATCTGTGTATCTGTGTATCTGTGTATCTGTGTATCTGTGTATCTGTATCTGTGTATCTTGTGTATCTGTGATCTGTATCTGTGTATCTGTGTATCTGTGTATCTGTATCTGTGTATCTGTGATCTTGTATCTTGTATCTGTGTATCTGTGTATCTTGTATCTGTGTATCTGTGTATCTGTGTATCTGTGTATCTGTGTATCTGTGTATCTGTATCTGTGTATCTGTGTATCTGTATCGTGTATCTGTGTATCTATCTGTGTATCTGTGTATCTGTGTATCTTGTTTGTATCTGTGTATCTGTGTTTATCTGTGTATCTGTGTATCTGTTTATCTGTGTATCTGTGTATCTGTGTATCTGTGTATCTTGATGTATCTGTGTATCTTATCTGTGTATCTGTGTATCTGTATCTGTGTATCTGTGTATCTGTGTATCTGTGTATCTGTGTATCTTGTATCTGTGTATCTTTGTGTATCTGTTTTGTATCTGTGTATCTGTGTATCTGTGTTCTGTGTATCTGTGTATCTGTGTATCTTGTATCTTGTATCTGTGTATCTGTGTATCTGTGTATCTGTGTATCTGTTATCTGTGTATCTATCTGTATCTGTGTATCTGTGTATCTTGTATCTTGTATCTGTGTATCTGTGTATCTTGTATCTGTGTATCTGTATCTGTGTATCTGTGTATCTGTGATCTGTGTATCTGTGTATCTGTGTATCTGTGTATCTGTGTATCTGTGTATCTGTGTATCTTGTATCTGTGTATCTGTATCGTGTATCTGTGTATCTGTGTATCTGTGTATCTGTGTATCTTGTGTATCTGTGTATCTGTGTATCTTGTATCTGTGTATCTGTGTATCTTGTATCTGTGTATCTGTGTATCGTGTATCGTGTATCTGTGTATCTGTGTATCTGTGTATTATCTGTATCTGTGTATCTGTATCTGTGTATCTATCTGATCTGTGTATCTGTGTATCGTGTATCTGTGTATCTGTGTATCTGTGTATCTGTATTCTGTGTATCTGTGATTGTGATCTGTGATCTGTGATCGTGTATCTTGTATCTATATCTGTGTATCTGTGTATCTGTATCTGTGTATCTGTGTACTTATCTGTGTATCTTTATGTGTATCTGTGTATCTGTGTATCTGTGTATCTGTGTATCTGTGTATCTGTGTATCTGTGTATCTGTGTATCTGTATCTGTGTATCTGTATCTGTATCTACTCTGGTCTGTTATCTGCTGTATCTGTGTATCTGTGTATCTGTGTATCTGTGTATCTGTGTATCTGTGTATCTGTGTATCTGTGTATCTGTGTATCTGTGTATCTGTGTATCTGTGTATCTGTGTATCTGTGTATTGTTATCTGTGTATCTGTGTTTATCTGTGTATCTGTGTATCTGTTATCTGTTATCTGTGTATCTGTGTATCTGTGTATCTGTGTATCTGTATCTGTGTATCTGTGTATCTGTGTATCTGTTATCTGTGTATCTGTGTATCTGTGTATCTGTATCTGTGATCTGTGTATCTGGTATCTGTTATCTGCGTATCTGCGTGTATCTGGTTATCTGGTGTATCCGTATCTGCGTATCTGGTATCTGGTATCTGTATCTGTGTGTCTGTGTATCTGTGTATCTGTGTATCTGTGTATCTGTGTATCTGTTATCTGTGTTCTGTGTATCTGTTATCTGTGTATCTGTGTATCTGTTATCTGTGTATCTGTTATCTGTGTATCTGTTATCCGTGTATCCGTGTATCCGTGTATCCGTGTATCCTGTATCCGTTATCCGTGTATCCTTGTATCCGGTATCCGTGTATCCGTGTATCCGTGTATCTGTGTATCTTTATCTGTTGTCTGTGTGTTCTGTGTCTGATCCGTTATCTGTGTATCCGTTATCTGTGTTCCGTGTCCGTGTATCCGTGCATCCGTTATCCGTGTATCCGTGTATCCGTGTATCCGTGTATCCGTGTATCCGTGTATCCGTTGTTACGGTTTAAATGTGAAATTACACAATTTTCTATATACATTTTAAATAAGCCAAAATAAAATAATAACAGATGGCATAAACGTGTAATACTTATAACAAATTTATATTTTGTACTGGGTAAAGTAGGTAAGAATTTTATCAGTGACTTACACGCTGTTCTCGGTACCACATGTACAGTTTTACAATCGCCTTTGGTGGATTTATTATCGAGTCAGCATCAATTTGAGTTTCCTTTAGTTATTTGAAAATTAGTATATTGAATTAGTATACTAAACAGATTTTGAAACGCTTAACAATTTTGGTATGGATTTAATATTGCAAGTTTGTTACAATCGGCCGCCTAACAACTCAGGTAACAATTATTTCTAACTATTCCATTACAAAAAAAAAAATGTATTTCTTTTCACCTTTTCTAATCAATGCATTAATAATTTTAGGCCGTTATGGCTTTGCCACATTACTTTTAAATATAATCGACCCACAAGTCGTAAGGTCAACTGAAGATTTCGAGTTTGAACATCATACTGCCATCCAGGAAAACATGCATAAGAAACGAAAAATAATTAAAGAGGTTAACAAGTCTTCATTTTAAGGTTAGATAAGCTTTATTAATTTAGGGATACAAACGGTTTTCCCTATTGTTTCTTTTGGACGTTTAAATAACGTTAATAGTTCAATTGTGTTTAGAACAGTCGTGATTATAATTAGTCGTTAGTAAAATAAACAATTAGACGATTACGTTCATTTAGATTACACTAAGGTGTGTGGGCATAAACGAATATTCAATTTTGTTAGTTAATTTCTTATGCGGAAAATTAGCAGTTATTTTATTGTAAGAGAAATCTACGTACCTAAATAGTTTTACCAGAAGATTTACCAGAATAAAAAAGGTGGATAAAGGGGTAAGAGTTAAAACAAGTTATCTTGAGTTTGTAAATCTACCTTACTACTTGTTTTTCTTACATGATTGAGAGCGCTCCCAAGCTATCCTACGACCTCTTATCGTGGGTCACAAAATTTAACTGTATAATAATATATTATTTATCCACATTTGAAAATCGTCATGTGTCGTAGATTTTCTTTCACTAGTAATTAAATTCCTTATTATTTTATATGAGTATTTTACTGCACAGTATTGAATTGCAATTTATGTTATGTATCTTATCTAAATTGGTATGTACCAATAGATTTCCTTTCATTTCGTTTATAATAATCAGTGCTAATAGTAATAAGTAATATTCTGTACTCAGTCTGTAGAAGTACATTAAGTTGAATTTAGTTTCTTGTCAAATCGCAATGGCTTTGGTGTAGATATTAATACACTTTTATTAACAACGAAGCTTGTAGTTATTTTCGGTAATTGATGTGTTGTAAGGTGAGGAATTAGTACACCCTTATTTTGGGTCAAGTAAGGAACAACGTTTAGTGGTTCAGGTATTAGTTTAGACCCTGGGTATTTATTTATTTTTGCTGTTTAGTAAGTACTACACAATCGAACCTACTACTCCAATATTTTTGTTTTTGCGACTGAGCAGCTGCACCACATTTTGGTTATCTTTCCAAACCTGTCACGTAAATACTTAAATAGCAATAATTTAGTTAATACATATAGAGTAATAAATTATTTAGCGTAACACGGTGTATCCGTCTATCCGTGTATCCGAGTGTCCGTGTATCCGTGTATCCGTGTATCCGTGTATCCATGTATCCGTGTATGTTATCCGTGTATCCGTTATCCGTTATCCTGTATCCATGTATCCGTGTATCCGTGTATGTGTATCCGCGTATCCGTGTATCCGTGTATCCGTGTATCCGCGTATCCGTGTATCCGTGTATCCGTGTATCCGTGTATACGTGTATCCGTGTATCCGTGTATCCCTGTATCCGTGTGTCCGTGTATCTGTGTGTCTGTGTATCTACGTATCTGCGTATCTGAGTATTTGTGTATCTGTGTGACTGGTTAACTGTGTATCTGTGTATTTGTGGACCTGTATATCACATGGTATATATTGTTATTTGACAAAAATTTCAATGGCGTAATGTTTTTGACAGATGTCAACAAAAAAAAGACCAATTCTAGCTGAATCTGGGAAACTGGAAAACTAAATTGACTTACTTGTGCGTAGTATATACTTTCTATATATATATATATATATATATATATATATATATATATATATATAACAGGGTGGGCCACCAAACGCGGGTCTCTAGTTCCCAAACGACTGAATTGTTTCAAAATCTGTTTTTGGGAGAATATGTTTTCTAGGACTACAATCTAAAATTAGTTTGTATATACAGGGTGATCTACAAACTTGTTACTTATCAAAGTTATATTATTTTAAATGGAATACCCTCCTTTTTAATTTTTTTGAAATAAGGTACAAAATAAGATAGACTTTCATTAGAGTTCCTATACCTAAACCTTACAGTTTCCAAATATTTAACATTTTTTGAAAATGTGGGTTGTCAAAATTCAAATATTTTCGATTCAGAAAGATGAGACAATCTAATCTGGTATCGTAATAAGGATATTTGGAAGTACGTATTCTGTTGTTTATTGTTTCAAATCATAATTTATAAAATACAAAGAATAACGCGTAAAGTTAACAAACGTAAAAGTTAAATATCTTTGTTATTTTAAATACAACGCCCAAGAAATTTTTATCGGAATGGAATAGTCTTTTGACAATAGTTCGAACTGTATTAGGGTTCCCTATACCTAACTTCAATACTTTTCGAGAAATTAGTGTATTTGTTACATTTTTAGAAATTACGCCATTAACTCATGTCGATCAGTTAGAATTCTGTGATTTACAAAGGTTACAAATGTGTTAAACGGTTTTTGGTTTATTAAGGTTATCAAGGTTATATGGTTGCTGGTCTTGAAAAAGACCGTTTTACATTATGCCCGAGACCTTGCTGGATTTGTCGCTACAGTAAATGTTCAAACTGATGACCGTCTTCTTGAATGCATAGTCTAATTCCTTCTTCCAAATTTCTTGACTTTTCTTAACATATCTGGAGTAATTGTGTCCACCGCATTTCTAATTCTCTCTTTCATATTGTCTGCAGTAGTAGCAAATTTGTAAACAATATTTTAATATAGCCCCATAAAAATAATCCATTGGAGTAAACAAGGCGATCTTGGTGGCCAATGACATGGTCCGTTCCTTCCAATCCATTTATTAACAAATTTCCTAGTTAAATAATTTAACTCTACGATCAAAGTGTGCCGGTACCCCATCTAATTGTAGCCACATATTCCCTCTAACGTTTTCGAGAAGTATCCAAAAGTCTCGCTTTAAAAATCTCAAAAATTTTCTACCATTTAAATGACCATTGAAAAAGTATGGTCCAATTACCTGATCTCCAATAATTCCTGCCCATACGTTTATGCTCCAACGATTTTGGCGGTCAATAGTATTAAAAGCATGCCTATTCTCGGTATCATAAAGTGAAAATTATGTCTATTTACCAAACCGTTGTTGTGAAATGTTGATTCATCAGTAAACAAAACGAAATTTTGATGAATTTCTATGTGATAAGCATGAAATTTGTGTTTTTTGAGAACTCTTCTCACACTTCCTCTCCTTAAATCTGTTTGTCTAGCAATTACTCTAGTACTAGTGGGCAAATTTTCAGCGATAGATCCTAATACTAAAAACTCACTATCTTCATTGCTAGTTACCGGTTTACTTTTATTAGGTTTTGGATAGGCAGTGTTACCTGTGACTCGAAATGTTTGTAAAAGCCTTTCAAAAGCTTTCGTATCAGGATGGTTGCGATCAGGGTACTTTTGGGCATAAACCCTGGAAGTCAAAAGACAATTTTCATGGCATTCTCCTATGGTCAACACCATATCCACTCTTTCTTGCACTGAATATTTCATTGTAATGAAAAAATCATCAATAGTTATAAACACTGTCGTATTTTGAAATACGTCAATATGACAGAAATGTTTATAAATCAAAGAATTCTAACTGATCGACATGAGTTAATGGGTAATTTCTAAAAATGTAAAAATACACTAATTTCTCGAAAAGTATTGAAGGGTGTAGGAACCCTAATACAGTTCGAACTATTGTCAAAAGACTATTCCATTCCGATAAAAATTTCTTGGGTTGTATTTAAAACAACAAAGATATCTAACTTTTAAGTTTGTTAACTTTACGGTTATTCTTTGTATTTTATAAATTATGATTTGAAACAATAAACAACAGAATACGTACTTCCAAATATCCTTATTACGATAACCTAGATTAGATTGTCTCATCTTTTCTGAATCGAAAAATACTTGAATTTTTGGCAACCCTACATTTTCAAAAAATGTTAAATATTTCGGAAACTGTAAGGTTTAGGTATAGGGAACTCTAATGAAAAGTCTACCTTATTTTTACACCTTATTTCAAAGAAAAATTAAAAAGGAGAGTATTCCATTTAAATAATATAACTTTGATAAGTAACAAGTTTGTAGATCACCCTGTATAAATGAAACAGATTTTGAAAAAATTCAGTCGTTTGGGTGCTAGAGAACCGACGTTTGTGGTGGAATTATATATATATATATATACATATAATTATTGTATTTGTAACTTTATGAGCAGGCGTGAATACGTATGTATAAACTGTCATAATTTGCTTCCTTCTGTTCCTGTCGTTTTGTTTATCTTTTTATTGTTCCTTTAATTCACGTAAAATCTTTTTCAAAACACATTGAGTCTTATTAGTAAAGTAGAATTGATGATTATAATTTTATAACTTATTTTTGGCTTAAGATTAATAATCCAATTTGTTGAACTTCATTTAATTAGATATGCGGATAATGAAATATTGATGTATACATAAATTAATATTATTGTGAAAATGATTATGATCACTGGTATAATAGTTATAGATTGTGGAATTATGGTTTGAATATCATTTAGGTTAGAACCATAAAAATGGTGGGATTCCTGCTAATGACAGAAAATTGATGATAAATATTACTTTAATTATTGAAAAAAAATTTAATTTTTGAATTAATTGATCAATAAAATAAATTTTATTTTTATTTAAAATTAAAATTAAAATGTTGTTTGTTTCAGCAATTATTCAACCTATGTGATTAATTGGTGAATAAGTTATAATTTTTCGTGTTCTGATTTGATTTAATGCTATTAATCCTCTTTCAATTATTGCTATTAGAATAACTATTACTATAAAAGGTTTAAATTTAATATTTAATATTAACAGGACCATAGGGACAATTTTCTGTCATGTTAATACTGAAAATTAAGCCATAAAGTGAAGCTTTGACAATATTAAACGTAAAGAATATCAAGATAATTTAGCAACTCCACTCAAGAAAGAAGACAAATTCAAACTTAAATAAAGAATAAAGCGGTGGCAAAAACGCCAACATGGACATGGACAGAAACGTGAAAGGATTTAATCCTCCACCGACAGGAATTACACAAGGCGATGAAAAAAACTAAAGACTGGTTATAACGAAAACGACCAGAACCACTAAATATCTATTTAGCTAATACAGAATTAAATTTACGACGGGTGCAGTTAACGTTTACCTACTAGAGGAAAACCTATCAAGGTCGTTATTAAATCCCAAGATGACGAGATGGTAAATCGTAAAGAAACCTAAATCCATTTTAAACAGAAATAGCGGCATTTTACGCGAACAAAACCGGATGGTACTGGTATAAAAAACCAAATCTTCAACATCAAGACCGTAGGACACCTAGAGTACAGTAATTTCTCCACAAAAAGAATGGCATCGGTCATGGTTCCAGTGCCAACTTTACACATAACGGATGTAATTTTAAGTGTACAAACACGAGGAATAAAAGACCCGTGAAAATTTTGCAATAATTTGGAACAAAAATATCAAGAAGGGTAACGAAACGAACAACAGTTACAAAAACGAAATTGCCGACCTTTTACGCGCTGGCAGCAGGAAATGCAAAACAGACGCCAGAAGAACTGGAAGACGAAGACTTGGTCGTAATGAAGATCGTAAGGCACCTGAGCAACGAAAGGATAAGCACCCAACAAGAAATTAAAAAGCCTCAATTCTAAGCAAACAAGTAATGATTACACCAAAGACCTGATTAAACTGAAGATCTTTGAACAAACAAACAAATATTGGTAATTTTAATGTATTTTTTACAGGTACATCGAAACTACAAATGCCATAAGAATCCGATAAGACGAAGGTATAGAGGGCAAAGATTAGTACCGAGAATAAATAACGATGACCGATGACCGATTAAACGTAGGTAAATATATGCAAAAATGGGACAACATTTTATCTTATAAGAAACTATGATCTGTCTCCGTCATCAAAAATTAAAACTAAATTGAAATAAAAACATTCCATTTACGTATTGTATTTTTAATAATAACATTAAGATGGAAAGTTTAACAATCAAAAACAACCATTTATTTTTAAATTTTTCTGTATTTATTGTTGATATATACAACTTTGAATTTTTCAATCAGTAATGGTATTACACCACTGGTTAATCACTAAATGGACAATATTTTTTGAAGTAAACCAAATTAATTGGATCACCATATGATATATATATATATATATATATATATATATATATATATATATATATATATATATAATTAATTTAATATAAAGTTGTTTCAATAATAAACTTTCCTTCTCTTTTCCTTCCTTCACTATGGTACGCGACAAATTATATATATATAATTACATATAATAATTATAACTATTTTAAATGTTCTAACGTTTTCTTAATTTATGGGTAAGCTTTCTAAAACCTTTTTACTGCTACAAGAATTTGATTTAATAAATTTTTATACGCAACATTTCGAAAATTAACCTTTTTTTAAATTTGATTCTACGTCTAAAATTTTTGTGTTACCAAATTGAAAGATGTGTCCTAAATCAAATGTTTAGCCAAAGCAGTACTTTTAGGTTTAACGCAAACATCAAAGGTTGTTCCTAAGTATACTTCTTCACAAAAATATAAAAATTTATATCCAACCGTATGAAATTTTTTGATACTTGTTTTTTCTAAAACCGTAGAAAGAAAATTTATAATATATATATATATATATATATATATATATATATATATATATATATATATAAATATAAATTTAAGTTGTTTTTCCAACGTCAAATCTCCGTTATTCCGAAAAATTAAAAATCAATATTTTTTAACGTTTTATATACATTTAACGTCCTCAAAAATAAGCATAATAACAAGGTTCAGCCACTTCCGGTTTGACCGGAAAGCACTTAACTTTTGATATTTAAATGACACCCTGTATATTTAATTCGAAGTTTGTTTTTAAACGGTGTATCACACTTTATAGTAAGGCTTAATACTAATAAATAAATCAAATTTCAAGAAATATTAGATTACTTTATTTAGCTTAGTTATAAACTAATCTTATGTAATACTGAAACAGTTCTAACGAATCATTGAATTCTTAAACTTTAAATGTTCAAAATGCGCTCCTTGCTGTTTCAGGTAACAATCTGGCCTACGTAAAAGTTCACGAAACGTTAAAGGTCTCAACACTTCCGAAGCAACATTAAGTGCTTCAATTTCGTTTCTTATTCTATTTTTTAAATGATCTAAATCTACAAGTGGCCTTTGGTATATTATCCTTCAAAAATAAAAAGTAATCTGGGTGTTTTAAAAATCTTGGGCCATTATTGGTATTGTGCTGAACCACCGGTCTTGAAATAGTTGGTTTAAATAACCAGCTACCATAACAGAATTGTGTGCAGGCGCTCCATTCTGCTGAAAGTACATGTTGGTACGCATATTATGTGGGAGATCTTGTACTTTAGATTTCTGGTTATACTTTTAAATAAAATTTTAGCTACTTAAAGTTTGGGTTAACTTGAAGATTTTGTGACTTATGCTCAATAGAAGATTAAGTGGGCCAGGTTAATAAATTAGTTGAACATACATGTTAGGTATTTCGATTTAAAATCTTCTTCCTTTAAACTAATTGTTAAATACTTGGACGCCAACTTGTTTTTAAATATGAAATAAAGAAGTAAACCGCTACACAAACAAGTTAAAAGAAATTTTGTGCAATAACAAATTTTATTACACAAATAATATTTAATTATAAACTGAAATATCTTAATGCTAATGTTAGTAACGCTATAACCTAATGAATACTTAATATTATGAGTAATTAATGGAATTAGAATCGGTCAGCGTTTTGGAAAATGTTGCGTAATATTACTTTTTGAAATAATTCCCAAATGAATAGATCTCACTCTTGATTGATCGTACTAATACCAAAAATTGGATTAACGGTGAAATAATTAATTGAGTGGATGTGTATATGTGTGAAAAGTAACATTAAAGGTGAAGTTAAAGTAAAAAATTAAAAGTAAACGTGAAAGTAGAAGTGCCTGAAATGCAAACGTCTCAAACATTGTTAAATAACTTTAAACAATTCACCGTAAAATTTACAACACTTTTTATAAAAAATATTCAACAGAGCAGAAATGGATGCTCTACTACCTTTCAGTATCGCACAAAAAAAACGACGCTCTCAAAAGATGTTTGCCCATGAACATTTCTGAAACTGATGTGCAAAAGATATGCGTGGAAGGCTCCACTTTAAATAAGTGAATTATGTTTTATGCAGTTATCATATGCAGCACATATGGCACTGCCGTTAGTTTCCTGCAATGAATTATTAACAACACGTTTGAAGTTTGTTACCAAAAAAGTTGGAATCAGATTCCAAACACCAATAATAATAAGCGTATTTTATCAAAATCTGATGAAATACAAAACAATTTTAAGCTAATTAATATTCAAGTAAAATGTAAATGGTAGTACTTAAATTCTAAATAAATGCCCAAATAGAACAAAATCTTACCCTAAATGTACGAAGTAAAAATGCGGTGATGTTTCTGGAAAGTCGCAACATCAAAAAGTAATGATCTACCGCACGCCACGCCACTGGTTAAACTATGGGTCCAAAACCTTATATAAAGCTATACAAAATTTAAGCTGGTTTTCTAACAAATGCCAAAAAATAAAAACCAGTAACAAAAATTGAATTAACGTAAAGAGAACAGAAACCAACCAACCGTCAGACAACCCAACAGTTTTTGTGCTACGATAAAATTCACGGCAAAATGTCACTCAAGAGTCAAACTTTATCAAACCAAACCATAAAAATCGCGAGAATCGAGGCCGGAGCAGAGTGGTTAATATGTCGGTGATCTCAACTCCAGCCCACTGGGTACGTCAGCAAAAAACACCCACAGTTACGTCCCTTTAAATAAATCAAAATCGGTATATCAAAGTCTTTACCAGGTCACGGGTATAAATAGATTGGATTGTACACTCTTTAAACACATTTATAACCCTAAAAAGTACCCAAGTCTCATAATTAGGAAGTCATGGTAGGATGAACTATTGACGAGGTTGACACGATGTGAAATAAGTACACAAGCACCGTCGAAGTCTAGAGCACTGGACGAATCATGAATCATCACTAGCTAGAATTTTGAAGACAGTTTTTAAAATAAAATAATTCGAAACAAAGACAGATACGTACTTAGCATTTCTAGTATTCTTACCAACGGCTAAAGTTGAAATTTGTCAAATAATGATCATAGGTAAACTCAAAGTGGTTATTTCAATTTTTACTATTGTAACGATAGCAATTGTAAATCCAATAAATGATAATAATTTACCTGGAACTAAGGTAAAAAAATCCAAAATCAATTGCACAATGTGATCGAAATATCAAAAGTGCTAAACATTTATAGCAAAAATAATCAGAATAATTAAAATGTAAGTAAAAACCAAAATGTAATAGTCTCAAAAAATACTATTGAATAAAAAATAATTTCGATTTAATTGGTTTTAAATCTTTAACATGAAAAATAAAAGGTTTATCATTAAGAGTGGCAAATCGGTACGTGGTTGGACCTAACACTTTTGCTTCAGTAAATTTTGGAGCTAATCTTTGACTACAATTTTTGTATCGCATCAGATAAGGTAAAGTTCTTTTTCCAAACTAGATCACAGATGTTTAACTTTAATTGACGACGTCGCAAATTGTAAGATTTTGAATTTCGTTCGTAAGGTGCATGTAAATTTTGTTTTACATTTTTAAAAATTATATTCTTTAAAATCTTTTAATCGACCGTAAAAATGTTCAGTAATCGAAACGGTTCGACCAAACGCCAAAAAGAAAGGTGAAAATTTAGTAAATTCATGCACAGCGTTACGAATTTACGAATAGCATGGGCAATTTTGTGAATTTCAGCATCCCATTCTTTATGATTATCTTTAATATAAGATCTTATTGCAGTACCTACCTCTTTATTAACTCTTTCAACAAAATTTACTTGGGAATGGTAACTCGCGTTAAACCAAATGGATGGAACTTTGTAAGACTCTAATAGGTGTTAAACAATCAAGTAGGTATACTAGGCCGATTCTGGATCAATTAATCACCCATGTAAATCTTTATTTATTTCAAGGTCAAAGTTTTCTTTATGCCAGAATCCACGTCTCAAGGACGTTTCATGCTTTTAATTTAAATTTTTGTAGGTAATTACTTTTTTTTTAAAACGTCTTCATTCAAATAAATTTTTTAGCTGATCAAGGTCAATCTAAAAATAGAAGTTGCAAGGTAATCATTCTTATAAATCTAAAGTTTTTTGAGTAAGTCAAGTTTTTAAAGGATGCATGTTTATAATAAAAACTTCTGGGATTGCATGATTCAGTAAACTTTATTGCTAGAAATGGTGGTAATAAGAATGATAAGAAGAAAAGAAAGAAAAAATTTTAAATTGACGAGAGAAGGAAAAGACTCGATGTTAATCAAGGAAATAAAAAATTGAGGATAGATTTAGAGCTGTATGAGATAAAAAGAAAATGATGCAACTTCAGTGAATGTGCCATGAAAAGTTTGAAATAAACATTGTAATTTGAATGGGAGTTTAAAATAAATAAGTAATTACAGTAGTGATAGTAATGATAGTTATATGTAAATAAATGGTTTTAATTTTAAATCACAACTCGATAATCCTTTACCCAAAAATTCTGAATTTTGTTATATAAATAAATAAAGCGCCAATGATAGCAGTTTCAAAATTTGCCAAAACAAAAAAGAATAAGTCCTAGAAAAATGCGCTCTTAAAAATTTAAATTTTCACCTAATTTGAAAAAAAATTTTTTTTCAGCGCAGTTGTGTTTTTGGTAATCTATCATTTCATGTTAAATTTATCAAAATATGAAAAAATTACACTTAAATTAGCCAATTCCATTTTGAAACAACAAAAAGCACTTAAAACATACCTTTTTTTACGTAAGCTCAGAAGAAACATATGCATGCAATTTATCCATTTAATGTATCTAAATGCTCTTTAAATTACCCAATTCAATTTTAAAACAACACTTAAAACATGACTTGTAATTTTCGGTGCAGCGTTAATAATAATTGTAGGATAATGAACGCAGTTATTTTGCTGTGAAAGCATTTGAAACATTCTATTTTTATATGTCATCAGTTTACATTACAACTTTAAAACGGGATTTGAAAATGTATCAATGCAATTGCGTCATTTGTTTAAATACATGTCGTAAAGTTTTCAGATTTAATGCATTTGAGAACTGTTTGACTTTTCAACGAAGCTTTCCTTTTCTTTTAACTGTATTATATTTTCAACCTTTCTTTATATACATATTTTGCAATAACCTTCTTAGTATATTTTTAAGTTATCATTTTATAATTACAAAATTATTTGAAATTAACATTTTGTATTCAAACATTAAGGATTCAATTATTTCCTTAACTTATTATAAGTTAAAATTTGTAACGCAGCATGCAATTAAAATTTGCAAAAAGGACTGCTTTACTTTGATGTAGAAAATATGAGTAAGTCAGACTTAGATGTTTTTAATTTTTTTTCCTTAACATAGATCATTTCACTTTTCTAGCAAATTGGACTATCACTCCATTTTTTAGCTGTAGTAAAATTTTTATAATGGGAATAATTAAAAATAATAAAAAATAAAAACATCACACATCCATCCCTTCCAACGTAAGCAAATATTTTCAGTCTTTAGTATATTTTGCCGCACACACTCTAAATATTGATTAGCCTCCTTCAGTTCTTTATCCAGTTTTTCCGCTCCCCCCCACCACCTCACTATTCAAAATTGGGCTTTGTAACCACCGAATACTTGTTTCCCTAAAGGCCTGAAGGGGGTGGATCCTGCTCATAATCCTGCTGTGTGGGTGCCCTTCTATAAGAGCCAATTTTTTTCCTCCATATTGCAGGTTTCCGGTGGTGGTTGTGGGGTGTTGCTATAACCGTGGTTGCTGGTGTTATGCTGAAAAAATGAATAATTTTATTTGTACTAAAATTTCTATGAATTAATGAAAGGAAACTATAATATTAATTAATTAAAATTGTACATACCCTCGAAATATTTTAAAATTCATTCTACATCACTATCCCATGGAGATGATGGGGATGCTCTCTTCGAAGGGTGCTGGTTGTCATGTTATTTATGATGGGGATGGTTCTTTGAAGGGTGCTTTGTGCGGTGTTTTTGATGGGTGCACCAAAACATCATGTAAAATACAAGGTTTTGCTTGTCTTTTTGTGAAAGTTTAGATCGTTTACTGGATGAAGCCATTACTAATGGTGAATAATTAATGAGTATTCAATTTAAACTTTAACGTTATATACACATAGATCTGTTAACGTTAACAAAATTGATAACAAGTGGAAGTGGTTAGTACAATGACCTGAGCAAGCAAAGGTGATGCAGCATGTCATGAGAACAGTATTGATGTCAAGGTTAATATATGTTCCCAGTAAACGCTACAAAATGCAATCTATGCACACTGAAGCTCTTGCAACAAGTTATAAGCAGTTTTGACCTTGAATGCTGGGTTTATATTACTATATAAGGAGATAAAGAGCAGTTTTGTACCAGTCAGTATATTGCACTCACGACTAGAATTGCAATTGTATACCTAAAGTACTTCTATAGTTACTTAAATTTTTAATTTTTACATTTCAGTTATAATAAATATAATATTTGTTTCCATTACTATATAATCGTGTGCTTCATATTTTCTTGCAGTGTTGGATACAGTTTTGAAGGTAACTATGAGTAACGGTATACCCAGCAGTAGTGATATTGTTAATTTAACAAGAAATATTATTCCATTGTTGAAAACCCAAAATGAATTTGTAAAGCACATCCGTATAATTAACACTAATATTAAGCTATTGCAGATATAATTCGAAATAAAATTTATTTAGAGACATGCGAAAATTTGCTTAAACTCGAAAGTAATTTATCATTGCTAAAGTGTTATCTTATAAGAGTTAAACAGTTAAAGAGCGCTTCAGAGAAAACAGGCAGTGGAAATGTCACTAAAAAGCGTACACGCAAATTAAGTTGGTACTCTCTAGATTCATGTTTCAATGGTAGGTTACTTACTGGAATTATAGTCAATATAGCAAACATCAAGGACCCTCTTATTTTTTTACAAAATGCATACAATAGTTTTGCGCGAAAGGTTAAAGTAATGCTAAGACAAACGATGCTAAAGGTCAACGTCATTTTAGCCTGCAATTTCATGCAACCTCAAAATCATGTTATTGAGTTGAAGACTTTTGCCATAAAAATTATGTCATCGATATTACCACCAATTTGCGTGAGTGGTATAACAATAACGTTTATTACAAATTACAAAAAAATTAGAGGAGTTTTCCGAAAGGGATTCCGGTTGGGCATTACATGAAGTTTTACATTTAAAGGTGAATATTAATAGCTATACTCCATTTAGAGGTGGCCTTTCGACTTACGTTAAAGTTCCTTACTTCATAGCAGTAAAGCATGCGGTAGTGAATGTTAAGAACGATGACGAGTACCTGTGGGCCGTTGTTTCGGCATTATACCCAGTACAACTTAATTCAGATAGAGTTTACAGTTATCCTCATTTTAGAGATGTTTTGAATTATGGTTCAATTCCTTTCCCATTAAAATAGATGATGTAAAAAATTTGAAAAATTAAACAACCTCCATTAATTTGTTTTGTATTCAGGGAAAGGTGTATTACCGCTAGTATTAAGTGTAAATCAAGAAAATAGTGTCAGGAACCTATAAATCTTTTAGTACTTTCGCCTAATTATCATTCTGCGGGTTCTACTGCTGATGCTATTAATACAAAAAATTATACTGTTTATCATTTCGCGTGGATTAAAAATATGTCAGCTCTTTTTTCTAAACAACTATCGAATAGGGGCACAAGTGTTTATTTGTTATCATGCTTGAATCACTTTTCTTCAGATCACCTTCTACAAAACATGTCACTCTCTGCCATCAACTTAATCAATGTTCAGTCAGGATGCCTACCGAAGCGGAGATGTTCCTGCAGTTCAAAAATTTCGCATTTCAGGAAAAGGTACCGTTTGTAATTTATGCGGATTTAGAAAGTATTTTAGAAAAGTGCACAAATTTAACATCACTTGGGGTAATACTCTATTTCATTCCAAACATATACCCTTTAGCATTGCTTACTACTTAAAGTGTTCATACAACGATTCTTTATCTCGATTTAGGCTTTATAGAGGAAATGATTGCATTCAATGGTTTGTTAAAGAGCTTCAAAGTATTGCACATTGGAGCACCGAAATCATCAAAAAATAATTCCTATGGATACTTTAACTCCCAATCAGGTTGAACACTTTGAAAGCACCACGATTTGTCACATTTGCGAAAAACCATTTACAGATAATGATATAAAGGTCAGAGACCATAACCATTTACTGGAGCATTTCGAGGAGCATCACATCAGAATTGTAACCTAAACTATAAAGACTCTCACATCTTACCGGTTGTGTTTCATAATTTGTCAGGTTATGATAGCATTTCGTCATTAGAGAATTGGCTACTATTCCCGGTAGATTTCACTCCTACCCATAAACAAAGAAAGATATATCTCTTTCACAAAAGTAATAGAAGGTAGTAAAATTAAGTTTAGATTTATTGACTCTTTCAGATTTATGAGTAGTAGTATTGAAAAGTTATCAAACTATTTGGAAAATAGTAAAAAGTTATTACCCGAGCTAATTGTAACAATGAAGAAGAATTTTCTTTACTAGTTCGCAAAGGTGTGTTTCCTTATGAGTATATTGATACGTGAGATAAATTAGACGAAACCAGGCTACCTCCCAAGGAAGCGTTTTTCAGTCATCTTAATAATGAGGAATCAATGATGAGTTTTGCACATGCGGTTAATGTTTGGAACAAATTTATATTAGATCGTTAGGGGAATACTCAGATTTGTATTTAAAACGGACGTTCTACTTTTAGCTGATATTTTCGAAAATTTTCGGCAAACTTGTTTAAGTACTTACAAACTTGATCCTCTGCACTATTATACAGCCCCGGTTTAGCATTCGATGCTATGCTTAAAATTACACAAGTAAAGTTAGAACTATTTACTGATATTGATATGCTAATGTTTATTGAAAGAGGAATTAGTGGTGTGGCTCAATGTTCTAATCGGTATGCTAAAGCTAACAATAAGTACATGGGGGAAAAATTTGATCCACTTCCGAAAGTGTGTATTTAATGTACTACGACGTAAATAATTTATATGGAGCCTCCATGTCAGAATTGCTACCATTTGGTGATTTTTCTTTTGTTGATAACTTTGGAACTTTAGATTTAATAAACCATCGCGATGATTCAGAAATTGATTATATAATCGAGTGCGATTTATACTATCCTATAGAATTATGAGAATCACAGTGATCTACCGCTGGCACCCGAACATATGGTTCGACCCATACCTGATTCAAATTCTAAAATTAAAAAAATATTGCTTACATTGTATCCAAAACGTAATTATGTAATTCATTACAGAAATTTGAAAGTATATTTAACATATAGATTAAAGTTGGTAAAAGTACATCGTATATTACATTTTAAAGTCACCGTGGTTAAAAAAATATATCGGTTTAAATACCGCCATGCGTCAGCAATCTCAAAATGAATTTGACAAAAATTTCTGTAAGTTAATGATTAATAGTGTTTTTGGGAAACTGGTGGAAAATGTACGTAAATAAAAGGATATACTTTTAGTAACGAAATGGGATAGTCGCTGTGGTGCTCGTGCTTATACATCAAAACCAAATTTTCATAGTTGTACAATATTTAGCGATGATATGCTTATCATTCAAGTGAATAAGCTGAAGTATATCAAATAAACCATATATGCAGGATTCAGTGTTTTAGACGTTTCAAAAACTTTTTATACAATTTTCATTATGGTTACATCCTACCCAAGTTCCAAATAATTAAGCTCTTGTACAGATACAGATAGCCTTATATACCACTTTTCGGTTCCTGATATCTATGAGTACATTAAAGAGACATTGATAAATTCGATACATCTGATTATAGTCCTGAAAATATCTTTGGAATTCCATTAGTAAATAAAAAGTCCCGGCTTAATGAAAGATGAAAATCATGGCGCAATTATGTTGAATTTGTAGGACTTCGTGCAAAAATGTATGCTTACACTGTTGATAAAAAGTTGTAAAAATCAAAGGGTTCTACCATGCAAGCATCAAACAGATCACGATAAATGATTATAAACATATTTTGTTTGATGGTAACGTAATAAGGCGATATCAATATTTGATAAGGTCAAAGAGACATGATGTGTTTACAATAAAACAGAATAAAGTAATACTTAGTCCTTAGATGATAAACGATTGGTAAATTTCAATTTCACTGATACTAGACCTTGGGGATTTAACTTTACTTTAACTTCTGTTTCAGAAAACAATAATTATGAGCAGTCTTGAAAATAAACTGCATGATGAACTATGGTACAGTAGTGATCAAATCTACAGAAAGTACCTGAAGCGTTCTTTGATGAAGTGTTCCTCTGAAAGCTTTGTATTGAATATACTACAACATATTATTATTCCTGATGAGTGTTTTAACTGGTGTGCTATAAACTCAAAGTGTGCAAATGAAGTTATTATTAAGACATTATTTGATAAAAAATTAAATTAGACAATACATTAAAAGTTTTACAAAATTGTGCATTAATAAAGGTTACAATTCATTAACTTTTAATGAAGTTGATAAAATCTTAGATGATATGAATTTACTTGGTAACGTACCGCTTAAAATGTATGTATATAATTTATTATGGGTGATGATGATTCAACAAATGTTAAATCTAGCTTAGAAATATTAATTTGCTTATAAAGACATTATTTATTATAACTGAATGTATTGAGAAACGCATATTATGCTAATTACAAATGCCTCGATATTTTGATTGAAATATTATTAGAACAAAACATTAACTATAAGTTTCAACCATGGGAAAACGAGGAACATCACAAAATTTATTACTGGATACTAGAAAACATCATAAAGGTGAAACAAATTCAAATTCCTGTTTGGGATGGACCTGTGGACCAGATTCAGGAATATGGCCATCAGTAATTTAAATGATTATAGAAGTACTTTAGGTTCACTTTATAAGATAATGAAATTTTAAAAATAAATGTAATATTTAAAAAATAAAATACTATTATTTTGTGTGTGTTTTATTTCATCTAAGAGCTACATCCTTTTCTACAAACTTATATATATATATATATATATATATATATATATATATATATATAATAATATAAGTAATTTGTTTAAAACAGGTTAAATGTTATAAAACAATATCATCCTTATTGATCCATGATCTTTCATCCAATCCCCACCATTTTACGAATAACTTATTATTCTTGGAGCGAAGCACTTTTTCTACTAGATATACATCGGGATACTTTGTTTTTTGTAATTCATGTTCATAAAACCCTCCCAGTACAGGATTTCCCTTCATGTCTTCCAGCATGTACGTAGTGGGGTTAGTAATGCGAACTTTCACAATCTTAAATAGTTCACTAGACCAATTGGGTGTGTATCCTTTGGCGAAAATATTTTTAAATTTACTGATTCGTACTATGTCACCCACAGAATATCGATTCCTATCGAATATTTTTATGTTAGTGTAAGCCTCTAGCTTTGTATGATTACCAACATCTTTGGGCTTCATTCTAATAGTTCTATGCTTACGATTGTTATAATCCATCGTTATGGTATCAATTGTATCAATCCATTTGTATTTACCTTGCAGGCTGAATGACTTATATAGAGCACCTTTAATGGTTCTGATAACACGTTCAGCAATTGCAGCCTTCTTTGTGCTATAGGTAGAGTAATGATTGACTCCATAACGATGCATTAGTTTAGTAAAATGCTCATTGTAGAATTCTTTTCCTGCATCTGTCTGCAAATTGGTAGGTTTCCGGCCTTTTTCGAAGATTGTTTGCATGGCCTTGGTAACTTCTTGACCTGTTTTCGTTTTTAATCCTTTAGTCCATAAGTATTTCGAAAAACAGTCGATGACCACTAATATATACTTATAACCCTTATTTTGTTTGGCATATGTGTTAAATTCAGCTAAATCTGCTTGCCAAAGATCATCAAAACCTCTAATTATTGTTCGCCTTCGTTTAAAATTTTTTCGTGCAGGTTTGTGCAATTCGTTGACGAGTTGTAATTTGGACATGATGCTAATTTATTCACAATTTCTTTAAGTTGATGTAGTTTTTCCTCCAGCGCTAGATAAGCGTTGGCGTTTCCTTTGAAAGTGCTCCGAACTACTTGTAAACAGAAATCAAGGTATCCTTTACTTATAGCATCACCATCTTCTTCAGGGTCAGCCAACTGTGTCAAACGATTTCCATCCAAATCGAACCTTGTTGATAAATAGTATTGCTTAGTGATGACATCTTGAGGATCTATGGGATGGCCACATTGCTGAGTCTCTTATTCTCAATATCAAATTGATTAGCATCAATCAGTTTAAACTGAGGGGTTAGTTTCTTTAATTGATACTGGACATATGAACGTCCAAATTTGTCAAGGGCATTTTAGTTGTGACATGTCGACATCAATGCATTCTCATTTATATTGTTTAAAACCGGTTGTTTGGTTTTTCAATGTATCCATCTTCATATAGTTCTTCTACAATTGATATTATGTCATTTACAACACCTGTGTTTCCGCTAATTTTTCTGCCCACAATACCTCCAGATCACGAATTAGTTCATGTATATCATTCCAATATTTATATTCAACGGGTCTGTTTGTTAATTCCTTAAAAAGCATAGCTCCACCTCCTCCCTTGGTTGTGGTGGGTGATGATGATGATGACAGCAAGGGTTTGATTATTTGTGTATACTTTTGCTGCGGCTTCCTCGAATCTGTGCACTTACATCATAATCTCGCCAACTACATTCGTAGCCTCTAAAATAGTTCTATATTTTTCTATCTGTTGACTTTACTAGACTTAAGTCGGGTTCATTCATAATAAGCAGATCATATAATCCTGGAGTCCCTTTATACGTGACACCTTTAATAATTATATCGTCCTTTAATTGTGATGGGTGTATTACCAATTGTCCATTTGTCAGTTTTGGTATCATAGTGGACTCCATACGTATGATCAATATCACCTTCAGCATTCTTCAATATACGTTCAACATATATACGCGGCAATTCATAGTACTGCTCGAGAAATTCTTCCGAGATGGGTTCATTATGGAATCATCTGCGATACTAGACAGTTCTTCTTCCTCCTCAGTATTAATCTCTCCCAGACAGATGTATCTAAGAAAGATGGAAGACTTGGGGGAGGATTTCTTTGAAAAAACGGAAGCTAAGCTAGGGGGCTAGTAGCACCCTTACTTGAATCACCTAATGGAATGAGGCCTGGGGTCCGTTGAACTTGAGCTAGCGGACTAGTGGGGATAGTAGCGTGCTTTCTTGGAAATATCAATACGGGTGGTTTTTTGGGTTTAACATCAATGACCTCCTCCTTTTTAGGTGTTTTTTATCGATTTTATTTACTATTTCAGTTAGAGGTTCTATTAAAGGCTTATAAGTACTTTCGAATGTTCTTTCATTATCAATGCGAGCAGTCTTAATACTGTTATACTTCTGCTGTATTATTTTACGAGCCTGAATAATTTTTTTCTTTAATATCCTCTCCTTGTTGTCCATTGCGACAAACAGGTACCGGTTCACCTTTACACTAAACAGATAGCTGTTAATACCTAAACAGATCAGTTACTACTAAACTGCCGAATGCGGTTTAAGGTATTATATATTCACCTTATATGCCAAAACAGATTTAATGAACAGGTACCCGTTTAGCATGAACAGGTAGCTGTTTGTACTAAACAGATAGCTGTTAATACCTAAATAGATCAGTTACTACTGAAAGCAGTTTAAGGTATTATATATTCATCAAATCCTTTCCTATAGCGACCATTATTAACTTCAGCATCCTTGTTTATGACCATGAAACCAAACGGATCTACCCAGCACTTTGAACACATGTCCCGAAACAATTTCATGCTTATGGTGGGACTTATATGATCCTCATACGCATGTTTTAAGTTTAATTCATCTTGCTCAAATAATATAATTAGATTCGCATTATCACGAATTAATTGCTTTGGAATTTTACTGTAAGTTTGACCCAAATAGAAACAGTCAATATCGTTATGCCTACCCATAGAAAAATATGCCCTTATGTTGTTTTGCTTTTCACAAGCGATATCATCGAAGATAAAAATAGAGTTTGATTTTGCATAATTAGCCTCAATCACATCCTGCTTGCCACTGAAGGTAAAGTAACCTATATCCTTCATTGGAGGTAAGATTTCCTGTAAAAGTTTGTACTTGTTTTGATTCAATGACTTAGAGTATACGTATACATGTTTAAATTTCAAACCATTTTTTTCCGTAAGCAGGCTGATCATTGCGTTTGTTTTACCGCAATTGGAGGGCCGCATATAATACCACGTATACTATTAGGAAGTAAATCACCATGTTTTGAAGTAATAGACTTTTCATCAAAGTCATGATTTTGAATTGGGAGTTTTGTTTCTGAGCAACTACTTTCATCTTTGATGGATGAAATAAAACTAAACGAATAATTACAACATCTTTATTTATATATATTAGACTATATTACAATAATAATTATAATTTTTTCACTTCTCCGGTGAGTGGACTGTACTGTACAATAGCATCATGGAGAATAAGACCATATACAACGATTCCATTATCGAAAGGTGTTAGAGATTCCATTTCCAATTTGATGTCCACTGTTGAGTTTTTAAGGATTCATTTTGTTTAGAGCAGTCCATTACAAATACTGGACATGATTTGAATTCGGAATAGTTGAATAATGCATCTTTATCATCTTCACCATAGTAATCACATCGAAATTTCAAAAATTGCGATAGGCAGGTATATATTGGTTAGCACTGAAGTTCAAATGCATTGCTTCATATGGATAATACTCAGAATTCAGATGTACTTTAAGATTTCTGATGTTAATGTGATCAAAATTTCCGGCCCTTGCTGACCTTGTATACCTTTTACCTTGTTGGAATGCAACAATTATCCAACGTGGTTTTCCAGTTGCGTTGATGTTTTTATTGGCCATATGTCTGAGGTTGCTTGTTTTAAAGCAGGCAATTCATACAACTCCCATTGTCGAAATGGAACAGTAATAATAGAATTTTATTGATTCCTTGAAACAAGTTAAGTTTCGCAGCATCACTAAGTGTTAAGTGCGGTACTTTCCATTGAATTTTATTTAAGGTTATTGCGGCATCAACTTCACCATAGTAACAGTTTGTATCGCTTCTAGATCGAATTAAAACCAACTCTTGGCGCATATTCACGATTACCTGACGATAATCCTCCATTATTCCAAATATGTGGTTCAATGGTATGCATACTGTAAAGATTTTTCTCCATTTTGCTCATCGAATTCTACTTGTAATGGTTCTTCATTCTTTGGTGACCATCCTAAATGACTTAGTGCTTTGCTTTTGCTTGCCGTATAAGAAATATATCCCTTAAGCGTAGATGTTATTCCTGGATTTCTACAAACATCCACTCTCTGACCACCTAACTCATAACGAATTTCTTCGAAAAGAAAGTTCGGGAAATTGTTGGTTAAGCTGCATGCTTTTCTTTCATCTTCTTTTTGAGCTCAAGTTTACCTTCTATGTACAGAAAACTATCATAAGTAGCCGTAATTAGATCTTGACTTTGAATTAAGATCGTATTTCTTCGGAAGGTCCATATTTAGAAGATCCATATGGAAGATAAGTGTGAATATCTGATTTAATTATAGTATCATCAAAATGTACGTTTTGAAAGACGTTTAACGATTCTGCCATTGTGGTTGAGAACTTTTAAACCAATTGACGTTAAAAAGTATTTCTCTGCAGATGTTAACCGCAATGAAGGTTGATGACTAATTAATGACTTACTGTAGGGATGATGTCTTTTATATGAGTTTTTGAAAGATGGAATTGGTCCTGGATTAATTCTCAGACCCATGTTCTTTTAGTTCTAAGCGTACAGTGAATGGTTCACTTTCACCAAAGTCTATTAATTCACCCTTTTGATTAGTCAAATTAATTGTTATATTACTAATAATGTCAGTGTTTACTTCTAAATATTGAGTATTGCTTGGAGTTTTATCTAGACGATAACCTGGAGGAACTGAAACATCAATCTCATATAATACTTTAGCAGGTTTCCCGTTTCGATAAGATCCCTTTATAATGTTGCACTCTACGTGTAGATTAGTGTGTTAAGTATTTGGATGTCTAACGCAGATGTATGTAAAATATTTGGTTCTAATATTTTAGACTCAAACCCTAGCATGCGCCAATACAATTTTCTTTAGTAAAATCAATCTCAAATGAACTGTTTATCTCACATTTAAGTGTATTGTTGTTTGCTCTAATGATAAACTTTTCTGTGGGTATTTTAGATTTTAGATAATCGTTAATTTCATCTAACTCATATGCACCGTGTGGAATATTAATCACTTGCAAATGAGATGGATTTGTTCTAAAATAAAATCTATCGTTGCCTGCATAAATGTTTCTAATGCTGTTGCACCCGTAAAATCCAACCAATCCAATAACGTATTTCTTCCCAAATCTAGCTCTATCGGTGGATAGAAGTTGTAGCTAGCTGTGTTACCAACACCTTCTAAACTGAATGTTATTGACATAACTGAGAAAATTTGATGTTGTGCTGATTATTTATATAAAAATTGTAGGCATAGGTGTCCGCAAATAATTGTATTAAACTCTTGATCTTGGTTGTAATTATAATATATTTTACACCCCGAAAGTAGTTAATCACTTCGTTTGGTGGTCGAATATTACCGAAACTATCGTAATACCATACCTTTTACCACGCTTTTGTAGCAAACCCAATGGGTACCTGGTCCTCTTTGGCTATCTAAGTTAATAATTCCAGATTCATTTTCCGTGGCAATTTAGGCATGCTATCTCTCATAAAAATATCCCTAAAGTACGGTACGTTTTGGAGTATTTCTTTAAATCAGTATCCGTTAACGGTCTTTCGGGTAATCTATTCAGTTTTTGGAAACGGTTTTAAGTATAATGCACCACCACCAGATTTGTTTGGTTTTAGATATAGTGCACCGCCTTTCTTATTCATGGAGCCTATAGCGACCGATTCCATCATGCGATTATGGCGCGATGTCTCTTCCTGCAATTTTTAGCATTTTTAGCATCATTGACTGCTTTAGCAATTCCTGATGCACCGCCAGCTAAAGCACCGATTGCTGATAATCCTGCGAATAACGGAATAAGAAATGGTAAAACCCTCCTTGTTTAGGTAGGGAATTACTCTAGGAACTTTAATGTTTTCTTTCCTCCTAAATTTTTACCACAGTTTTGCCGTTGAAAGCGCTGACTTTATTGTGTCTGTGAAATTTCCGTTAGGTTTAATTTTTTAGCTATTGTCTTTCGTAAATGCAATAAATTTCCACCATTGCATTTCTTCTTCTTCATATTAGATCGACGTTTACACCCCATTCCCAATTTTCTCTTTGCTTTCATGATGGTACTGACTGCTAAAGCTGCAGTTCGTTCACCTAGCGTTGCGTCTAATGATTTAAAGCGCTCCCAAGCTTTTTTTGCAAAATTTTATCTGCTTTATGTCTACTTTCTAAATCTCTGTAATCTCTGTAACTGATATCATGAAGTTTGCACTGAGCATCTAATTGATTAATACCGGGGTCACCGCGTGCGAGTCGTTTTCCAACTTTGTACCAGGACCGCAATACTGGTAACCAGGTAAATGCAATTCAAACGGAAGTTTATTGATTAGACCATTCACCAAACCACCACCACCTACACTCTTTCGCTTCATAACTAGCATTGTTTACATGGATGGATAGAAGGGTATTTATACCTAAATTGAGAAAACAAATCATAGTTATTTCTTTATTCAGTAAATGCTATACATTAGATAAGCAGGACGATAATACAAAATTTCCATTAAACATACAGTGTTATGTGAATTAATATTATACTTAGCATTTATAACATCATCAATATCTTTATAAATGTCATCATCATCACCACCACTGAATTCTTTCTCACGAAAACGACGGTAGTCAACAACTTGTATGAACTTTTCATAAAAACACATCAGATTGTAAGATTCAAGAAATTCCAATCTATAGCTTACTATATCCTTTAAATTGAATAGTTCTTCTATACTATGTGAGTTGAATGTGCAAGAACAGCACTTGTAGTTTTCTATCATAACAGTTTTCAAAATTCTGTCATATCCTTTAATTAATTCCCAATTGTAATAAATACCAAGATTACTAGATAGAGATTCATAATGTTGATCATAGATTATATCTTCTTCTTCGTTTACATTTGACCAATCAATTTTATTTTCAATTTCTTGGGATCGGAAAAATTGTAATTCTACATATGAATGCCATCTTAGAAGCTCATTCCATTCCTTCATATCCAACACTACATTATTGCTTTGATCACAATTACCACCCAATACGCACCACTGGTGCAAGGTTGAGTGTGTACTGTATCCAATTTCCAGATGTTTTGCATGATGAGTATCGTTCGATAGTTTATAATAAGTACAATCGATTAAGTATTCCTTAGCTGCTTGTTTATACACTTCATCCTTATATTGAAATGATGATGATGATGTCCAGTCAGTCTTAGCAGAAGAATAACCTTCATCGTGTTTCTCTTCATTTTTACTACTACTACTACCATCACTATTTTGACAGCACCAACAACAAAATGTTAAATTATTATTCAGATTGTTACTGCAATGATGTGGGGTATCCATATATAACGGTGAACTTCTGAGTTTGGATCGTTCCAGAAATGATTTTATTGCTACTTGCATGACTTTACTTGCTCACAATTTCACTATGACTAAACGCTGTTTAAGAAAATAATTCTAGTATTTCAATTTTACATATGGTAGGGGTGCTACTATTAAAAGAAAATGTTATGTTTGTTGTTTTGCCAGCTGCACCCAAACTACTTATAAACACATCCTTCGTGTTTAGGAGTGTTTTAAATTCTTTAATTCGTGTTTCTTCTTTTGAAATACACATAAAAGCGTTCCGGCAATACACATTTAAAATCACCCGTTTCTATCACTATACGTTCACCATACTTAGTATTAATTATATCTATATTCGTTACTTTATACTTTCTCGATATATCGAGCTCGCACGCATTTTTAAAGGGTTTGCAATAGGTGCTTTGGTTTAACCCTGTTAATTCCATATTTAACAACTACGTGTTGCAGACTGATCTCAACATACAGCTCGCTGCAATTTATATAAGAAATATGCGTCCTTGATTACATATTACAACTTGACTAGAAATATGATGATGATGATGACCGGCTTCAAAAATTTATATTTCCCGCTAAAAAGTTTGACCTTGAAAATTATATTCTTAGATTTATGATTACCTTGCAATTTCTATTTTTAGCTTTTCACCTTGACCTTTTTATTTTTCTAAGAAATATGACACCACCGTAAGTCAATAACCTTTGACCTTCAAAACTATTTTTGATTTATGATTACCTTGCAACTTCTATTTTAGCTTTGACCTTGACCAGCTCCAACATTTTAAATCTCCCGCTTAAAGTTTGACCTTGAAAGAGCTCCAAAAGCTTACGATTTCACCACCAGAGGGCGAGTGACTCAAAATTTAAATTCGCCAAAGCATGCTTCAAACGTCCTTGGGACGTGGAGCGCGTTCTGGCATAACGAGAAAACTCACTTGACCTTGAAATAAATCCCATAAGATTTACATGGGTGACCTTGAACTGATCCAGAATCGGCCTAGTATACCTACTAATGCACTCTTAAGTTGAGGGCCGTTGTCAACCATAAAAATTTGTGGTACACCGAAAACTAGAAACACATAATTTTCAATGTATTGGAAAATGCCTTTAGCAGTCGCACTACGCATTGGGTGAATTAGAGTAAATTTGGTAAACCACTCGCAAACAACTGGTCAAATAGTATTACCACTTTTCGATCTGGGAAAAGGACCTATTAAATCGATAGAAATGCATTGAAAAGGAAAAGGAAACCTCCTTTTCTTTACCCATAAAACCATAATGATTAAATTGTGATTGTGATTACAAATATTTCAACTTCGAATGTATTTGGAAATGCCTGATTTCATTTTTGGCCAATAATAAAATTCTTTAATTTTCGTGAAAGTTTTAAAAACACCAAAATGTGCTGATGTACGATAATCGTGAAATTTTTGCAAAATATTTTTCCTTAGAGATTTAGGAACAACTAATTTCCATTACACTAAATTGGATTCAATATTTAACTCATTCGAAATAAATTTATAAAGTTTATCGGTTTGAATTCTCCAATCGGGAAAAACTCAGAATTTTTTGAAACGTTAATTAACATTTTCTTATACCAATCGCCTAAATCTACAGCTGAAAATTCTAAAGAGTTAACTTCTAATGGCGCCCTTGAAAGTACACCAGGAACAACATTTAATTTACCTTTCCTATGAATGACCTCAAAATCAAATTGTTGAAGTTTAACACTCCATCGGGCTAATCGACCAGAATGATCTTTTAAACTATTGAGCCAAATGAGGGAATGATAATCAGTTATTATTTTAAAATGGATGCCTTCAATATAAGGTCTAAACTTTTGAATTCCAAAAATAACAGCTTGTAATTCCCGTTCAGTAATACAATAATTTTGCTCGGCTTTATTTGAAGTACAAGAACCGTAAGCAATAACATTTTCATCGTCTCCCTCACCTTGGGTTAAAACACAACCAATACCACAGTTGGAGGCATTGCATTGTAAATAAAAATGTTTTTGAAAAACCCGGACTCGCCAAGATAGGACCGTCTACTAATAAAGGTTCAATTTTTAAAAATGAATCATTAGCTGCGTTGTTCCACGAAACTTTCTGAGATTTCTTTATTCCTTTAAGTAAATCGTTAGTTGGAGATAAAACAGTGGAAAAATCGTTAATAAATCGTTTGTACCATGAGCACATTCCGATAAATCTTTTAACTTCTGTAAAAGTTTTTGGTTCAAGGAAATTTTGAAATTGCTTCCACTTTTGATGGATTGGTATGAAGACCATTTTTATCAATAACAAAACCGAAATATGAGAATTGTGGTTTACAAAATTCACATTTATTTAAATTAATATTTAATTTAGCATCTATGTTCTTTAAATGTACTTGAAAATATAATAATGTTATCTAAATAGAACCGATTGTGATAAATCATGACCCAACATGTAACGTACTGGGTGCATTGGTAAGTCCCATTGGTAAACGGTATATTCAAATAAACCTCTACGTGGAACAGTAAAAGCAGTTTTTTCACAACTTTCGGGGTCCAATGGAATTTGCCAAAAATCTTTCTTTAAATCTATTGAAGTTAAATACCTAGCATCTCTCAATATATTCAAAATGTCGTTTAAAAATGGTAATGGGTGAGTATCTTTGTTAGTAACTGGATTTAATTTTTTTGCGCCAAAGCAGACTCTTTACTCGCCTGATTTCTTTCGAACTAAAACCATTGAAGAATTCCAAGGGAGGGAACTGGGTTTGATAATTTCTTGATCTAACATTTCGTCAATTTCTTTATTTGCATGTTCCACCATAGCGGTATATTAACGATAATATCTGTGTTTAATTGGTATGGCATCACCAGCATTAATGGTACGAGAAATTTTAGTGGTTTTACCCAATTTTGAATTTGCTAAAGTTTTGAAAAGGTCAAGAACTTGGTTCAATTCAGTAAATTCATCGGTATTAAGATCGTCGATACTTTTAATCATTGAAAAACTTGTTTCTACAGAATTTGCAACAAAAATTTTAGTGTTTAGTTTAATGGCGCAATCTGATCTACGCTAACTAAATTGGTTTCGAAGATACAGAGTGATTCTCAAAATCTGTCGGTTTTTATTATTCTTATGACTCGGTTATTTATGGAGATAAAAAAGCTTTGGATACGAAAGTTTTATGACTTTTACGTTGAATCCAGTGGCGTTCTTAAAAAATATAGATGTTTGATTTTTGAGATATTATCAAAAGTAGCATTTTCTTAAATGGGACACCCTGTATCTGATAATCTCAAAAATGCATTTTTCTTGAGATTGCAACAATATATAACACTTAATATTTTGCATTGTCCTAAATAGCTAAAATACTAAAAAACATTTTTTTAGTTGGCCATTAATTGAATGTTTTAAGCAATTGTTTTTGTTTGTTTACATGTCATAAAATTCAGTAACAATTATGTATTGGTATTCTTATTTCGTTTCCGATTATATTTTTTAGAAAAGGTGATTAAAATGAATAATTTTCAAAATTATGATAAAAATTAAATATGCTTGAGTGCTACATTGAGAGTAATAAAAATAAAGACCCAGCTCTAGACTTATATTTTGAGCGTTATCCGGAACGACGACAGCCAGAACAACAAATATTTGAAAGGTTATATCACAATTAAGTGAGTAAGGATCATTTGGAAAACCAAGAAGTAAGATTTACAATAAGGCAAATAGAACAAGAGATGAAATAAATACATTAGCTTGTGTTGCTGCTGATCCGACGATATGTAGCCGTAATATTGAGAAAGATATTGGCACAAGTAAATCTAAAGTTTTAAAAACGTTAAGAAAGCATAAGTATAAACCATATAAACAAGAAAGGTTCATAACTTACGTCCTGGAGATGAACAGCGGCGTTTAACATTTTGTCATTGGTATTCGCAGCAGATTAATAGGAATACCAATTTTTTTCAAAATATAATATGGACCGACGAGGCTTTTATATCTAGTGAAGGAATTTTTAATCGACATAATAATCGATATTGGCCAAACATAAATCCTCATCAGACGGTCGCCAGGATACAACAAGGACGGTTTGGGTTCCATGTATGGGTGGCGCTATATCAAAACAGAGTCCTTACCTACAGAATTTTTAATGAAAATTTGAATGCTCAAGGATACATCCAAATTTTGGAAGAATGTGTAATAATTGAGTTGGATAACATGCCATTAGCTACAAGAAATAATGTTTATTTACAACAAGACGGTGCTCCAGCACATAATAGCCACATGGTAAGGGACTTACTAAATGTCAATTTTGGTCAAAATTGGCTTGGTACATATGGACCAAACATATGGCCTCTGTGTTCCCCCGACCTGACGCCACTCGACTTTTATTTTTGGGGATCTATCAAAAATGAAGTCTATAAAACCCGAAGTAATACTGTAGAAGAACTCTGAGTAAATTTTATTAATTGCATTGGAAGAGTGCCAAATATTCAAATCTATAACGCCACTCGTTCAGTTACAAGCAAAGCCCAAAAATGCATCGAGCAGAATGGAAGACAATTTGAGCACCTATTGTGATTAACCACCTATGTTAATTGTTATATATAAGTATTTGAAATAATTACTGTTGAGTTGTTATAAATCTTTTCTTGTTTTTTGTAGTTGTTGTTTTAGTTTATTAATGTTTTATTATTTTGATTATCTGCAATTTTATTATGCCTATTATAAAATAAAGAATTGATTAAATCCATGGCCAACTAAAAAAATGTTTTTTAGTATTTTAGCTATTTAGGACAATGCAAAATGTTAAGTGTTATATATTGTTGCAATCTCAAGAAAAAATGCATTTTTTTGAGATTATCAGATACAGGGTGTCCCATTTAAGAAAATGCTACTTTTGATAATATCTCAAAAATAAAACATCTATATTTTTTAAGAACGCCACTGGATTCAACGTAAAAAGTCATAAAACCTTCGTATCCGAAGCTTTTTTTATCTCCATAAATAACCGAGTCATAAGAGATAATAAAAACTGGCAGATTTTGAGAATCACTCTGTATCTTCGAAACCAATTTAGTTAGCGTAGATCCGATTGCGCCATTAAACTAAACACTAAAAAAGAGAACGGGACACGTATCTTAGTTTTTTTGATTCTCTTACCGTTTAGCCTATACCCTATAATATTAACGAAAAAAACCACCCTGTACAGTGGTAATAGTTTCAGAAACAATAACTGAAATTGTTTTTGTAATATTATTCATAGTCAAAGATAAGTCAATATTTCCCAAAATGGATTGTAAAGAACCATCGGAAATAATTAATGATGAAAAATCTGAATTCTTATTTAATTTCAAATCATATTTGTCAATTAAAAACATTGCGGGCTTACCTGGGATTGTAACAGTAGTTCCACTGTCTAATAAAGCGATAAAATTTTCGTTAAAAATTTTAATATTAATAAAATTGTTTTGAACAAATTTTTGTTTGGAGTTCCATAAAACTTATTTACTGTAATCAATCATTCTTTCCAAACATGTTTGTCAGTCTCTGTAAAATTGTTAGGAATGTGTCGACTAACAGAACACTTCCCAATTAATAGTTTTTGAAAAATTTCAGTTTGGGCAATTAGTAAAAGTCGCGTCGGAATGACCACATTTGTAACAAAAGGTAATGTTATCATCGTTATGACAGGTGTGACAGGTATGTCCTAATTGTTTACATTTAAAACAAGTTGTCGTTGGTTTAGCCGTGTTGCTTTTTGAATTTTTAAGAGTTGAATTCGAAATTTTCGGTTTAGCACCAGCAAAATTAATTTTCGGTTTATTGTTTGGATTTGAAGTAAAATACTTTGATTTGTTTTCAGGTTGTTTTTGAAAATCTCAATTTGAATTGTATTTAAATTTAGAGTTTTGTACTTTAACCTGTTGTAATTTTTTACATAAATCAACAAGATGAAAAATATTGGCAACATTGACAAGAGCCAAATGTGTTGCATACAAAAGCTGTAAATTTTTCATAATAATTTTAAGTTGTTCAACTTCAGTAGGAGGAACGTCTAATTGAGAAAATAAATTAATCATTTCAGAAATAAAGATGGTTGGAATTTCAATGAGAAAACTTCATTTGCACTACCATTAAATTTAAGATTTAACTTGTAAACAGGAACAGAATTTCTAGAAATATTTATATTCTTAATTAAATTTAAAAAATCTTCAGTAGGAATATTTACTGAAGTATTAATCTGTTCATTATTTGCCATCGAAATGTTGAAATGAACAAGATATTGTGAGTCATTACTTAATTCTAGATTATCATTAATTGATCCGATCAATACAATACTATCATTACATAGCGAAAGTAATTGATCACGTACAAGCACATGTTCATCGACAAACACGGTATAATTTAATCGCTTCAAAATATGTAAAAGACGACTATACAGCTTGAGATATTCGCTTTTCATCAACCGATAAGTTTTCCGCTCCGCCAATATTACGGTATCTCAGTTCCATTGATAACTCATCACTTCTAAGAACATCTACTACATAATTAGACATAGTAATAAATGACATACAAATAGACACAAAATACAATAAGATTACAACAATCCTAAATACAAAATATTACAATACCTTATACGGTTGTTATCAATATTCGGAATTGCAACAAACATAAGTGAAGATATCTGGCATTCATAATTGTAAATCGATGTCCCTGCTCGAGCGCCAGTGTACAAGCCTTAGATTTCTGTGACTATACTTCTACACCCATGGCTACAAATTTTAGCTACTTAACAGTTTGGGCAATAACTAGAAGATATTGGTCGCTATAAAATCGGGGTTGCTTTTTCCTGAAACGAATTGTTAAGTACTCGGACGCCAATTTGTTTTTAAATGTGGAATAAACAAGTAAACCATTATACAATAAAGTTAAAACAAATTTTCTACAATAACAAATTTTATTACACAACTTATATTTTATTGTAAACTGAAATATCTTAATGTTAATGTCAATAACGCTATAACCTAATGAATACTTAATATTATGAGCAATTAATGGAATCAGAATACCTTATTCTTTGTCACACTGTAGATAACGAAATGGATGCATGCTCGGTCAGCGTTTTGGAAAATGTTGCGTAATATTACTTTAGGATTGAAATAAATCTGGATTTGTATCATTTATAATTCCCAAATGAATAAATCTCACTCTTGATTGATCGTACTAATACCGTAAATTGGATTAACGGTAAAATAATTAATTTCGTAGATGTGTATATATGTCAAAAGTAACATTAAAGGTGAAATAAAAGTAAAAAATAAATAGTAAACGTGAAAGTAAAAGTGCATGAAATGCAAACGTCTCACCGTAAAATTTACAGCACTTTATAACAAATATTTAACAGAGCAAAAATGGATACTCTACTATCTTGCAGTATCGCACAAAAAAAACGACGCTCTCAAAGGTTTTTGCGCATGAACATTTCTGAAACTGATGTGCAAATGGTATGCGTGGAAGGCTCCGCTTTAAATAAGTAAATTATGTTTTATGCAGCACAGATGACACGAAATGCACGTTAGTTGCCTACAGAGAGGTGAATTATTAACAACAGGTTCGAAGTTTGTTACAATCTTCCAACAGCACAGGAAAATCTCTTGTAGGAATTCTAAATAATTATTAACGTACATTCATAAAATTTCGGCCCATTCTCCGTCAATGATCCCACACCATACATTAATTCCCCAAATTCTTTGAAAATTAGTTTCCCGTAGCCAGTGCGGATTATTTTCAGACCAGTAATGGCAATCATGTAGCTTCACTATTCAATTGTTGTTAAACAGGCTTTCATCTGGCCACACGATTGAATTAATCATTCCATCTTCTTGTGCTGTCGCTAACCACGAAAGAAAATTAAGTTTTCTATTATAATCTCTTTCTTCTAGTCTTTGGTGTAGATGGACCTTTTATGGTTTAAAGCTCTAAATTTTTAGAACTTGTTGTATGGTTGTATACATATATATATATATATATATATATATATATATATATATATATATATATATATATATATATATATATATATATATATATATATATCGACTCTTTTCAATTTGTCTTATGTGGATCAATAAGAACTCCTAAAATATCAGCACTGTGGCCATCATCAGTAGCATCTTTCTTTTAAAAACAGTTTGTTTCTTGGAGAAGGATCCACCTGTAGATAAATTAGATCTTGAATAATTAAAGACACGTTTAAATTTATAAATAAATACGTTTTAAAACAAACAATTAACTTACTTCATTTGATTACAACGCCTACTTAGTGGTGCGTCTGAACTGTTTCAATAACTCAATGTTAAATAGTGATTTAATACCAATTTTTTTATAATTGATATATTCATTACTATTAAGCTTTAGTACAAAGTGTGATACACCTTTAAAAAGGAAATTTTGCGCTAGATCTCCAGATGTAACACCCTTAGATTATTTTTTATAGGGATATTTGAAGGACAGGGTATGCCAAACGCCACTTGTAGATTTAGATGATTTAAAAAATAGAATAAGAAACAAAATTGAAGCGCTTAATGCTGCTCCGGAAGTATTGAGATTTGTAACGTCTCGTGAACTATTACGTAGAGCAAAATGTTGCCTGGAACAATAAGCAACGCATTTTGAACATTTACTTTAAAGTTTGAGAGTTCAATGTTTCGTTAGAACTGTCTCAGTATTACATAACATTACCTTATAACTGAGTTAAGTAAAGTAATTTAATATTTTTTTAAATTTTATTTATTCATTACTATTAAGCCTCAATATAAAATATGATACACCGTTTAAAAGGAAATTTTACGTAGAATTCAAATTTCAAATTAAATATACAGGGTGTCATTTAAATTTTTCCGGTCAAACCGGAAGTGGCTGAATCTTACTACAATGCTTATTTTTGCGGACGTTAGGTTCATATAAAACGCTTAAAATTTTGATTTTTCAGAATAACAGAGATATGACGTTGGAACAACACAACTCAGACACCTGGTAAATTAAAAAAACAATTGAACATCGTGTTTTTGAGTTTTTAAACAAAATGACATTTTTAAAGTAGAACACCATGTATATTATTATTTTTTAAGAATCTCCATGAAATTTGGAAGATAAATGGTAGTATAAACTTTTTGCTAGGATGAACAATAATGGAGTTATAAGAACCTAAACCTAAACTAATTCTAAAGTAATTTAGGAGGCCACGGAAACACATGACGTTAATTTATGTCAAACATATCTGTTGAAAATTGAACTGATATTGTGTCTTTTGTGTGTTTTGTAAATGTTTTTTTTTGATAGTGAAAATGTGACATGATGGAAGCTTACCTGGTGAATAACAAATGTGCGCTAAGAGCAAATGTATATTACGAGCAGTTATACCCATTTCGTGATCAACCGAACTGTCGATATTTTCTAAAGCTTTACCGGAAGTTTAGAAGTAATGAGAATGTTTTTAATGAAAAGGGGTTGAAAAAGAATTTGGTGATTAGTGAAGCAGTTGAAATAGAAGTTATTGGTTATTTTGAAGCTTATTCATTCGATCAGGGACATTGTTAGAGTTTCCAATTTGACTTATGGTCCGATTCACAGAATACTGAAGAAACATCCCCCTACTTATAAGTACAAACCTGTTCAAACATTACTCCAAAGAAATCCTGAAAGAAAATGTTTTTTTTTCTGTTGGTATATTAACTATTGTCAACAAAACGCCAATAATTATCGAAATAAGCTATGGAGTGACGAGCAGTGACGGGCACGTAGTCTACTCGTTGTAAAATACACTATTGTCTAAGGGTAGACAATTGATGTAGACAATCTCATCATTGTCTAGATGACGTGCAGAGAAAGTAGACAATGCAGAAAATAGCGGCAATTTTAATTTTTCGTATGTATTTCACATTTTATTTAAAATATTAATAAATTTTCTATTAATAAAATGCATACATACTGTGAAACAAAGAATTTATTGGACAAACGAAAGGAAATACTGCAATAAAAATCAGATATCTAAACAGTTTTTAAGAATATGTGAACTTTTATAACTTCTCTGTGGCATCTTCATCTAAAGTCTGGTCATCATTGAAATCAAAATCTGATATTTTGGTATTGGTGTCAGCCAGTATTAGTGAATAGTAGATATGCATTAGTTTTTTTGATCTCTCAAATGTTAACCAATTCCTAATCGGAGTGTGTATCTGAGCTCAGTTGGAAAAAACTCGTTCCATCTGTGCAGATGATGCTGGTATTAGTAACAGTTTTAAAGCCAAATTTGGATGGTGTACTTCCGCAGCATTCCAAAAAACTAGTGGTTTGTTAACATTTTTTTCATATACAATTTTAAAAAGGGCCTTTTGTAATTAGACGTTATCTAGATATTTAATGCCATACAGAAGGGTGTTTAAGTAAAAACAGATTTATCTTTTCTTTTTGTTCTTGATTTAATTTATGGTTATCATAGTGTGGATGTAAGTAAAAATCTGTTAGAGCATACACATTTAGTGTCATATTATTTAATTTCCGCCTCAAATTTCTTTAGAAATTGATCTGGTAGCTTTAAATTTAAACATCGGTCAGTTGCATCTGCAATAGAACAAGTTGCTGCTTGACATACATTAATTAACTGGCAAATTGGGTTAAAAAGTTATACACTTTCCCGCACGGTATCAATAAATGTGTCATTAAAAATTAGATACATAGTATTTTCAGTGATTTCCTTGTCTTTACTTTCAGCAGCAATAAGTTTCATATACTGCAAATTTTCTAATAAGCAAACAGAAGAATCGCGATATGAACAACATCGTCTAGTGTTAGGCAGTTTAAATCTGCCGCCACCCATTTCAACGATTTTTGCTTCGAAATCGACATACTTAAATTCTTAAATATGTGTAACTTTATCAGTGTCCTGTTTGTGTAAAACACTTTTGGCAAGCAAATTTCCAATGACTACTGCACGTACAATGTCAGACCTTATGTTTCAGCATATTGCCCATTTTCACCATAAAACTGGCATTGTCTCACACAACAGCGTAAACAGATTTGTTAGACATTTCTTTGGAAAGTTGGATGGATGACAAAATGATTTCTGTTTCCCCAGATAGGTTCCATGCATTAAAAAATGATTGGTTGCCATTTGAATTATGAAGCATGCAAACTTCGGTTCTAGCACTACTGGCGGAATTTTTCGAGCCATCTATAAACAATACCGATTCACGTGGTTCCATAATACTTCTTTCAGATAAATTATCTAATAATGTAGTAGATACATTTTTCTACTACGTAATTTATTTAAATAAGCAGGTCGTAGCTTCTTTATAAAATTCTTAAAATTGACTGATTCGATAGCCGCAAATGGAATACTGCAACCAAACAAAAATTTTGCCAAAAGGTCATTCAGTTCATGCTCTTCACTTTCAGGTAATTGATCCAAACAATTGGTAATAGAAGGTCGATTTTTACTAACAGAGTTAGGTTCCAGGCGACTGTTATTGCCTGAAGTCGAATCGGTTTTACGATATTTGCATTTCGATGTTGCAGCTTGTTTAAGTTTGTTCCGTCTTGTTTAAGAGATTGAATGCGTTAGTTATGGAGGATGTCGGCCAGGGTGTAATGCTGGTGGAAGAACATGACGCTGCATCGGATACACTCACTGAGGATGATCCATTGATTGTTAACGGTGTCTTTATACTCTGTACACTTCAACTTCCATCACTCATTACCTGTAATTCCATTTCTTCCCAATCACTTGTTAAAGTGATTTCCTCAGGATTGATATTCTCATAGGATCTCGGATGATTTATTGGAATTGGGACTGCGACTGCGAGAACTTTCGTTCTCTTTAAAGAGAGGAAAATATATCTGTAAAGTCCTGGATTTAGGTACTATATAAAAAAAGTCATAGCTACTCATACCTGTGTGACTGCAAGTGACCGGATGCACCTTGCAGAATAATTTATGTTGCCATCCTTCAATATAATGAAGCCCAGTTCCTGAAATGATGTGTTTTTGTTTCGGCCTACCATTTTAATGTAGCATGAATTACGATATTAACTACTGTATATGTAAACAAGGGAATGAGGTTATGTGCGTATGGTTTTACATTGTCTACACGTTGCCTACATTGTCTCCATATTGTCTACATTGTCTACTGCAACGGGCGTAATACCCTTGGATATTACTTTGTTTGGTTAAACCCGCTCCAAAAAATAAGACTTGAGTTCTTTTAAACGTTTTATAATTTCAACATTATTGAATAATATAATATATATTCAATATTTGTATAAGCTTTTAATATTAATAATCTTTAGCAATAAAAGTAAATCAAACGTTATACTCATTTAATTAAATTCCAAATCTGAACGAAAATACATCAATACCTTATTTACACATATATATAAAAATCAAACCTATATCTAAAATAACCCTCTCACAACTAACATATAACAAATAAAATCTTTATCAGAATTAAACAATTGTTTTTCGTTTAATTGTGATAGTCAAATGTGAAGTTTCGAGAAAATCAAACAAAAACGTTTTATTTATTTACCGGTGAAGAGGCCTCAAATAGGTTATAGACTGTTGGGGCCTTGTTTTCTTTATTGCGTTCAATATATTCTTTGGATCATTGTTGGGGATGAATACAAATTAATGATTTGTGTAAATTATCGCTTGATATGTTTACACTATCCAGTTTTTACTTAACTGTTTAACTTCAACCACAAACAGCTTGCGCTACAAACTGCAATATCCAATCGTATTACCTATCATTAACGCTTCGAGTTATTATTCTTTATACCTTGATTTACCAATTTCGATTGATTACTGTCTTTCTTATATATTGTACACTATTTAAATACAATTGATTATGGCTTTGATATATACATATATATATATATATATATATATATATATATATATATATATATATATATGTATATATATATATATATATATATATATATAAACGCGTTATCTTCACTTATTACGTGCAATCCTTTGTATTATCACCAACTTGTCAATACTTGCAGTTTTTATTATTTTAATAAGGAAGGTAATTTTCTAATCCTTCCCTATTATACCGCTAATTAATTCTTATTTGTAATTTTCACACTTTATAGGACCGCGTGACTATAACATATCACTTATGCTGCGGCGTCAATCGACCGACAACTATCAACTATAATCGCTTATTATATGCGACTCTTTTTGATCGCTTACTTAACGCGACTGCTTTAAAAACTGCACATCATTATTATGACAGTGTCTCATCCCTTCCAACACATCAATGCACTTGCAAATGCCGCGTATTTTAAATATTTTCAAATTGAATATGTAGATAACTTATTGAAATAAACTCAAGCTTTTCATCTTAATATTAATTACATTTAAATTCAAATAAGCAATAACCATTTCATTATCCAGAAAATGATATATAAGTATCTAATCTCGTATAATTTATCGCGAAATTTTGATATTCTTAAAGCTCCCGTTACACTACGTCAAAACCAATTGTATACGTATTGTCTACACACATACGTAGACAATCATAGATTACGGGTATATGCCCATCTTTGGTGACGAGTCAAATTTTTTTAATTGTGGAATCTGTGAAAAGCCATTATTACTGTCCAAGGAGAACCTCTTGCAAATACATCCTAAAACTCCTCAGATTCGTTTTAGTTTTAACGTTTGGTATTGGGATAATAACAGATTTTGGACAAATTTTTAGATTAAATAGATCTTATAAGCAGACAAATTCCTATTTTTCAGTAGTATGAATCGCCTGCTCACAACTATCGAATAATCTGAATCTGAATAATCTTTTTAATGACATCTGGATTGGAACTAATGGATCGATTTCATGGCCTCCAAGATCACTTGATTTGACACCACTCGATTTTTGCTTGTGGGTTATCTGAGAAATCGCGTTTATTTAAGACTATACAATAATGTTAATGATCACAAAAATGCAGTTCGAGAAGAAAATGATGTTCAGAGACGAGTTGACAAATGTCTTCAGGAACGAGGTGGAATTTTTGAACATCTCCTTAAATAGAGTTATAAAGCTAGAACCTAGAACAAAATGTTGTTTGATAATCAAATTAATGGTTTACAGTATTTTTTTTAAGTTTAATTTTTTTTTATATCCTCATAACTGCTTTATAAATATAGTGATGCGTTTCCATAGCCCCCTAAATTAGTTTTGAATCAGTTTAGGTTTAGGTTCTTATAACTCTGTTATTTTTAATTCCTGCAAAAAGTTTATAATAATCATTTTTATTCCAAAATAATAATATATATGTTGATCTAATTAAAAAATTTAGTATAAAAACTAAAAAACGCGATGTTCAATTGGTTTTTTAATTCGCCTATTGTATCAGAGGAAAAAATTATACACGTTTGCGAATTTAATCGATGTTGTAGCTTTAACAATAAAGAAGTTACCAATGGTGCGTACTTGTATATGTTCACAATTATTACCATGATATTATTATTGTTATAATAGATTGCGATAACTTGTCTTTATGTTCATGCCATAACAACGGTGTTGGAAATTATATTCACATGCTTTTAACCCTATATGACCCGGTAAATCAAATTGTTGTTTAGATAACTTTTTCGTTTATTAATATTTAAACTTCGTAGTTAGTAACTTTGTTTCTAATCCATTGAAGAATGAGGTGGTTTGTTTGTTTTAATACACTTTTCTCCTTATTTTTTTAAACATGATTGTTACATTGATGTTCCTCGGGTCATTATGACCCAAGGCTATAATAAATTAGTAGGACGTATAAATTTGTACTTACAATTATTTTATATTGAAATTTGAGGATAGATAATTGCATATCATTACATGCTTGTTCAAATGTACCTACCTATGCGAGTTACTACAGCATTTTCGGCAGGTGTGTAGCCACGTGTGCAAGTCGAAACAGGAACAGACTTGCAACTTGCAGCAGGTAAAAATATCGTATTGTAGTATGCAACCGACAGTTTGGTTGTTACGTTGCAGAGTTAAAGTGCGGTTTGTTGTACGTACTACTAGTTCTTCTAAAGTGCTGAAATAACAATAATGGCAAAAAAATATCTTAGTGGTGAAGACTTAGAGAAACTTATTGATAATTTGAGTGACATTAGTGACGATGAAGCTTCTGAAGAGGAAGATCACATCAGTGAAGATAGTGATATCGCAGTATGCAACCGACAGTTTGGTTTTTACGTTTCAGAGTAAAGTGCGGTTTGTTGTACGTAGTACTAGTTCTTCTAAAGTGCTGAAATAACAATAATGGGAAAAAAATATCTTAGTGGTGAAGACTTACAAAAACTTATTGATAATTTGAGTGACATTAGTGACGATGAAGCTTCTGAAGAGGAAGATCATATCAGTGAAGATAGTGATTATGAACAGTCAGACGATGATTTTTTCGACGATGCTGGACGGACAAATCCTACGCAATTGATGACACCTGCTCACTCGGTTCACTCTAAAGATAATGCCATAACTTGGATGTTAGATCCATTTCCTCAATCAGGGCGTGCAACTAGTGCAAATATCATAAAAGTCGCTCCAGGTCCAACAAGATACAGCAATGCACGAGTCCAGGATGTAAAATCTACATTTCAGCTATTTTTCAATAGCTCTCTGGAAAATATAATTTTGAAAACGACTAACATCGAAGGTCGTAGAGTGTACAGTGACAAGTGGCAAGAATTAGATAACATTCCGTTGCAGGCGTACATACGTTTGCTACTGTTAGGACGAGTTTACAGATCGCATGATGATTCTACCAGAAGTGTGTGAAATGCAGAAACAGGCAGACCTCTTTTTCGCGCAACAATGTCGTTGAAACGATTTTATTATATATCACGCGTGTTACGGTTTGATAATAAAGATCGTCAAGAAAGAAGGCTACAGGATAAATTGGCTCCTATGAGAGAATTTTGGGACAAATGGGCTGAAATGCTACCAAAATTGTACAATCCTGGGTAAAACGTAACTGTGGATGTGCAGCTGGTTGCATTTAGAGGCCGTTGTCCATTCAAGCAGTATATACCAAGCAAACCAGCAAAATACGGACGCTTTGTGATAGTGCAAGTTCTTATGCTTTAGAAGTTCAAGTATATACGGGAAAACCACCTGGGGGAAAACCTGAGAAGGATCAGGGGCTTAGAGTAGTTTTAGACCTTACTTATGGACTAAGAGGTCAGAATGTAACTTGTGACAATTTCTTTACATCGTATCAATTGGGTCAAATGCTTCTCAAAAGAAATCTTACTATGTTAGGGACTGTCAGGAAAAGCAAGCCTGAGCTACCTATCATGGAAGTAAATAACGTTGTGCATAGTTTCAAATTTTATTTTACTAAAGATACCGCAGTTGTGTCTTATATTTCAAAAAAATACAAGCAGGTCATTCTAATGAGTACGTTTCATAACCAGAAACAAATAAGCGACAGAGAAGACAAAAAATCACAAATTATACTTGACTATAATTCTACCAAAGGAGCAGTTGATTCATTAGATCAGCTAATCAGTGCATACACATGCAAACGAAAAACAAATCGATGACCCATAATCTTATTTTACAACATTTTAGATACCAGTGCCTATAATGCTTTCGTCTTATGGCGCGAAATAAATCCAGACTGGAATAAAAATGTTTTGTTCAAAAGAAGACAACTGGGCAAACAATTGGTAAATCCTTACATTTTGCCCAGAAAACATGTTCCCCGTGATGAACAAGCAGCTGCAATTGTAACAGCTAGTCAACAATCATTGGTGGAAAATTCTACCGCACCTCTTCCTGGAACTAGCAACAAAAACAAACGAGCACGCCGCAAATTTTGCCCTTCTAAATGTGATAACAAAGCTAATGTGACCTGCATTAAGTGTAAAAAATATTTGTGTAAAGAACACGTGACCTATTATTGTCCTGACTATAAGAAGTAGTGGATCATATCAATTATTAGACATTTTTTATTTAAGTTTGGTTGAATTTATTGTAAGTTTTACGTTTGATATAAAAAAATTCTATTAGAGAAATAAAGTTAATAAATGTATAAAAATTGATGTTATTTTGGCTTTAATTCATATTTCAGGAGTTCGAGTCATTATGACCCGAAGGAGCACAAGTGTATAGTCTTGTCGAGGAGAACAGCAGGGTTAAAGAGGTTGAATAAAAAAATAAGCTGTCGTATTGCATTTTGAATTATACGTGTTATTTACAGTACTTGTTTTGTCGCATAGTACTTTACCAAACATTTTGATTAAGCTTAATTTTATTCTAACTTAGAAATACGTAACATCTACCAAAAATGTTTTGAAATAGGAGTATTAATTTACGCTATGTTAAAAGTGGGCGCATTCACATTCCAGGTAGCAAGCACAGCGATGATAGAAGGATTGATCTAGATTCCTCAAAAAATGGAATTAAAATTACGTACGTATTCTATGTTTGAAATTTATGTCTATTGTGTACAGTGTGTCCGAGATTCAGCATGCATGTATTGCTATATTCGTTAATATTGAAGATAGAATGTCGGTTGAATGGGGAAAGTTTTAGAGAATTTTATGGCTATCATCATGGTAAAGTCAGATTTGAACTAACTTTTTTGTTTTTGAAATAATTGAAGAAAACAAAAATTGTACATTTTCTACTACCCCCTGTAGCTCTTTTATTTGAAGTCTGACAACATTTTGATTTGTACATTATTATGACACTTATACAAGACAATTTTAAACAAAGTACCAAAATTTATCTACAGTCATTTGTTTTTGAAATACTAACTATTGTTTTTCATATGGACGCCATCTTAGATTTTTACATTATCGAATAGTATTTTTTATCACCTTTTCAGCGATGTACCACATGATACGAGAATTTACTTCCAACTATCAAAAATTTAAACCCTTGCTAATGTATCTGTTTTTACTTACAAAATTTAATACATTTCTAACTTTTGTTTTTGGACGCTATTTGGATTTTTACATTATCGAATAGTGGATTTTAACACCTCTTCTACAATGTATTACATGATATGAAAAAACATATCGAGCATGTTTTATGATAGTTACTATTATCGGTTTTGTTTTTATTTTAGTTATTAGAAATTACAATAATTAGGAATCTAATTGTATAAATTTTTCATTTATTAATCCATGCCTTCTCAAGGCCTACTAGTTCAATTTTATATTTTTTAAATTTTTGATAGTTGGAAGTAAATTCTCGTATCATGTGATAGATCGCTGAAAAGGTGATAAAAAATACTATTCGATAATGTAAAAATCCAAGATGGCGTCCATATGAAAAACAATATTTAGTATATGTATTTCAAAAACAAATGACTGTAGATAAATTTTGGTACTTTTTTTAAAATTGACTTTTAAAAGTGTCATAATAATGTACAAATCAAAATGTTGTCAGACTTCAAATAAAAGAGCTCCAGGGGGTAAGTAGTAGAAAATGCACAATTTTTGTTTTCTTCAATTATTTCAAAAACAAAAAAAGTTACTTCAAATCTGACTTTACCATGATGATAGCCATAAAATTCTCTAAAACTTTTCCCATTTAACCGACATTCTATCTTCAATATTAACGAATATAGAAATACATGCATGTTGAATCTCGGACACACTGTATTTAAGAGAGCCTCAAAGGAAATTGTCACTTGGTACAGATCTGGTGGCCGGACTGGTCAAACAACATCCTATTCTATTTAGCGAGAAGCAAATATTGCATTTAAAAGGTCTCTTATCTGCCTGCTAGAATTGAGCAGAGCACTATCAGAGCACCAGGGTCTATATTTTGAATTTGAATTACATAAGGAAAAGGTCATAAAGTATTATTGAAATTTAAATTACCACTAATTAAGAATTGTTTCGTCAAAGTAGAATAGATTATTCCAGCTCAGACATGATCTTGCGCGTTGTGTTGTTTGTATGTGACCAATATCTGAATGTAGCACATATGAAAGCAGGGCAAGGATAGACAACGTATGTTGTTTAGGGTTACCTATAATTCTGAGAATATTAGAAATTCTAGTTTTTATTAATTAAGTTAAATAAGATTACACAAAAATGGATGGCATTTTCCTGCCAGTATAACTTATAACAACCCCTTTACATTAGATAATTGAGATAGCAACAATAAAATACTTGTCTCATTATTATGTTTGTTAACATTCAAAGACTTGACAATACAATTATGTCTATGTTAGGTTGCATAAATGTAGGCTACCCTTCTAAATGACCTGTCTCATTAATTAATACCAATAGCTCAATCTTTCTTTGTCATGTGCTTGACTGAATTCATACACATTTTCCGATAATTTCCTGATTACCCTACAATCAATAAATGCGGGGCTTTGTGGTAAAACAGTTACTCGCATCCGCAGTCATCTTGTTACGCCTTCATATAATTAAGTGCAGTATTGAAGGATATGGTTTTACGTCTTAAGTTCTACCTAACGGTGTTCTATATACATATGTATATATATATATATATATATATATATATATATATATATATATATATATATCTTTTTAATAAAATTATATGAAAACATAGATAGATATTAATTACCGTATTAAAAGCAATATTATTACGAAAAATCGCACTAAAGCAAAAAGAAAAGTCAAGGTGTTTCATTCGCTTGCCACAAGTACAACGTAGGGCTGCTTGAGTTTTCCAAACTTCTTCTCCCCAATGATCAATCCCCAACGTGCATACATGAAATATATATGCATGGCGGAATTAGGGACAGGCGGTTTGAATTGTGTTGGAAAGAACGTAATTAAGGTTTTGAGGGGGACACTCTACCACAGCATTCGATTTAGTAGCCGTATATGACGTGAGTATGCGCAATGATCATGCCGCTATATTAGTATCAACAAAACTACTGGAAAACCCTCATACTAAGCAGATGTTAACGGGAATCCAATGGTCGTACAAATTGACAAAGTAAAATAAGCAAACAAGGTGTACATGGTTTTTTACTTACACCACAAACATTTCGTGCAGTATAGAAAAAATTGGTTAGGTAGTCCTAATTAAAACAGCAATGAAAATAAATTAAAGGAGTAATAGAGACAGCATTGCGCATGTCACAATAAAAACAATAATTTGGAACAAAAGTTATTCTCCAGCCTTAACTAACATAAAATTTTGCTCCCAAAATTTTCGTACTTTAAACTATTTAATTTATTTAATGAAAAATGACCGCAGTGTTGATATTCAGGTTCTGCGCACTACTATTCTAGATTTTGACATGTTACGGACGAAAGATGAAGTCCGCCCTTCACACTCTCAATCTCTTTACTTATGTCAAATTTTTTTAAGTTATAACGATCAAAGACAATAAATTACACCTCTCTTTCACCGCAAATGCAATATTGTCAAAAATTACTAAGGTCGACAAAGACGGTTAGGGTCACTGATAAAATTCGTGGAAAATGTAAAAAGTGCACACATTATGTTATGTAAAAGATTTTATTGTTTTTCTAAATATTCTCCCTTAGAATCTATACACTTTTGCATTCGGTAATACCATTCTACAAAACATTTTTGCCACTCTGAGGGAGGTACCTCGAAAGAAAAGCTTCAACGGCCTCTTCAGGTGATGAAAAATGCATACCGCGTATTTTACTTTTTGATGTTTTTGAACAAAAAAGTCATTGGGGGAGAGATCAGGCGAATATGGGCAATGAGTTTTTCGTACTGTGTGCGCACTTGTATTGTCATGATGCAGAATGATTCGTTTATTTATATATTTATTTATATATTTATTTATATATTTATTTATATATTTATTTATACTTAGGGGAGACAAATTGAAGTATACCAATCATCATCCAATGCAACAGTTGCAACATGACCGGTTTTTCCGAAAAAACAAGCAATCATTTTCTTTGAGCGTGACACTTTTACTGGTTTAGGCCCATACAGATGATTGCTAATTAGTTTCAGGTTCATATGAATATATCCATGTTTCGTCACCTGTTGCAATGCAAGATACAGAATTTGGACGATCATAGTCAAATTTTTTAAGCACTTCTTTACACCACTTGACACGTGATTTTTTTTGAGTTTCTGTCAGATTGTGAGGAATCCAATGACTGCAAAGTTTCCTGACATTTAAATATTGTTTCAAAATTGTATGTATTTGTTTCGCCGTAATGCCTAAGGATGACCGTATTTCACTGTATGGTGCATATCGATCTGATAATATCATTTCACATACAGCATCAATATTCTTTGCGACAACAGAAGTTGATGGTTAACCCACGCAAAATCGTCTTCAAAAGTAGATCTTCCACGTTTGAATTCTGAAGACTATTTGTAGACCATGTTTTTGAATGACCAAATAACAAACAACTTTAGTTTTTCCACACATTGCTTGTAACGGTATAAACGGGTGGTAGAACGGGATTACAGATAAAATTGGCCTTTTTGCCCCGACTAGCCAGCGTTTTGGGAGTGGGTATGATGTTGATGAATTTTGCACATGCAGAATAGTAAATCGTACGTAAGTCAAAATAGGGGATGAAGACGTAATCGGTTCAGTTAAGGGCGCCAGAATGTTTGGTAGTCAAAATAAGGGACGTCGCACCAAAATTACGAGTACATAGCGTGTCTAAACATACAAAAAACATACGCTTACCTATCCGCAATCAATCCCAGGTGTGCTGGACAACAGCTCAGCAAACCACCTAAAATAGAGCTTCAAAATAGCACTACACGCCTGTCAAATAAAAGCGTGATAAACACTCAATAAAGTTACGTTACTACACCTCAGTGTAAATAATAAGGCGTTATCTAATAATCTTAACAACAAAAAAAAACAAGCTATAGAATGCACTCTAAATGAATTAATACTCAACTAAAAATCAAATAAAACACTAAATATCATTTACGCTATTACTCAATAATAAAAAAAACTGTAACTTCATTACGTTAAAACTACCGGTAAACTTGCAATTTGCAAAAAAAAACTTTTATGTAACACAAAAGGGTTTTCACAGAATTAAAACAATTTATAAAACCTAACAAAGCTATAATAAAATAAAAAAATAAGATAAATATAAACATACGATAATGCGTATAAACAAAAAAATACAAAAGCTTAAAGGTGACAGAATGTCTGACCAGGATCCTGCGTAACGCCGTTCTAGATTGCTTAATCTATAGATATATATATATATATATATATATATATATATATATATATATATATATATATATATATATATATATATATATATATATATATATATATATATATATATATTCGTGGATTATTTACCCACACTACTATAGGGTCAATTGCCCTTTACTACTAAAATAAAAAAAAAAGTGTAAAGGCGGAGTGTCAGAGCTATGATTAATTACAATAACTAAATTAAAACAACAACTTAATTTAAAAAAAAAATACGACACCGCTTTCAAACCTTCGTTAACAAAAAAAATAATTCGAAACACACAAGAAATCTTGAAAATATTCAAGAAAAAAAAACACAATATTATATTACCTTAATGTCTAGATTAACACCTCACCTGTGTTACAACAATTGAAAACGAACCAGGTGATCAATTACTGCTACCACGGATATGGAATCTCCCTGCTCTGACAAATGATGAATGCAAATGTTGACTAATATTCTTTTGTACACAGACAATTCCTTGATTGAATCGCGGTAAAATGTTACTGCATTAATTAAAAACTTCTTTTAAAATAATAATTGTGCGCTCAAAATTGCTTGTTAACTTTTATCTTTCAAATAGTTTTATTTACACAAACAATCCAAAAGGTTATTAATTTTATTTAAATAACTATAATTTTAATATACTGCGAAAGTTTCTTTATATTTCAACACGCTTTGCACGGCAAATAAGTGGCACTTCAAGAACGTTAATGTTAATAAATCCGCAAAAGCGATATAAACCAATGAGTTCACGGAAGCACTAATATAACACGACGATGATCTCTAGGTACTTGATTACGTAAAATCGAAATCGGCACTAGGTATAATCCTTTGGTGATTGAACAGTTTTACTTAAATCCCTTCACAGGTTTTCTTTCAAAAGTAGATAACTACCCCTTACGACACAAAGTTCGTTCGTTAGACACCAAAAGGTTCAATATATCAACGTTCTAAACCACCCCTTAAGCGTAACAACAAGCGTCACCGTACTACTACTCGAGAGCGCGATCAGTTTCAGAATCCTCCAAATTATATCCAAAAATCCATCTTTGATTTTTGAATCCCACCACTCACAAAAAATCTTATTTAATTTAGTTCCACCAATTAAAAAACGGAAGGAGAAGATTTCAAAATTTTAAACGTCAGCAGAATCAACATGCAAAACATCCCTATATTTTCATTTAAGTACAAGCTGTTAGTCCCACATTCTACCTCTATGATTCAAAACCAACATACTCAATATTAATCTGAACCACTGCAATTAAGCGACTTTATGTCGCCAGCATGACATCATATACATTTAAATCTACGTTATTTCTTTAAGTTACGTAATTTTACAAAACTTTCTATTCAATCTTAAGGAAATCAAACGAAATAAACATTATACACACTTAGATACAATTATTTACAAATAAAACGTTACTCAACATTCAATAAACGGGGAATAATACGGAAAACAATCTAAATTACGGAATAATAATTCACAAACAAAAAAACTAAAGCTCGCCACACCCGTAAAACAAATTCATTCATAAAACTCAACTCAACAGCAAAAATTTGACAGTAAATCGCTAGAAAATCGTAATCCTATCATAATTAATTCCTTAATGCACATTACACATTCCTAAAATTCCTTTACATACAGCGTGACCCGTTTAAGCAAAACATTCATTATCTACAGTAAGCTCTCAAACAAAAAAAAATATACATACGGAATCTAACTAAGTGAATAGAATTACAAACAAAATTACTCACTACGTATACAGGGTGTTCAAAATACCCTGACATGCTGTGGCGTTAAACCGTATCGAAAGTAATAAAAAATCATCACTCGAAAATCACGATTCGAAATATGCATTTTTTACAAACTTACTACTTTTAAAATTCTACTGAAATGAAACTCCTCTGTTTACAAACTGTCAGTTGTACTAATGGTACAAAATGTCAAATTTTACGATTATGACAATCGCAGAACCTTAGCATTGCAAGGAGTACTTCTTTTTGACAAAGGAAAATAAAACATCAATCTCGAACGTTCACCACCTCTAAAAACCTGCTATATTTACTCATTGCCAAATTTGAATGCAATCAATATTTAAATTTTTTAGATATTGGACACAATAGAAAGTAAAATCTATCACAATGGCGTTATACTTCACAGTAATGTTAAGTGCTCAAGGCAAATTCAAGTACCCTAATTTTAAGCTATTGGAACACTTAGATTTTCTTAACTTCAACTACTGAACAGCCACACTGTTAAGATTAATTTGCTTTTATTTTAACCTAACATTACTGACGTTATTTTTACTTATGAAGACAATTTAGCAATAATAAACAAGAATAATATTATTGTAAAAACTTCTTGGGTGTAAATATAGAACACGCAATGCGATCGTTATATACTTCATTATTTTCATTTGTATTGCTTTGGTGTGCTATTGAAGCAATTCCCATTTGTTGTATGATGAATGCTAAAGGTGTTGTAACATTCAAAACGAGAGCACAACTATTGTGTTTTAAATGCATTTTATTACGCCAGCTTAAGTGCTATTTAAAATTTACTTTATTAACGGAAATAAAATAAAATAAATCTTTTACGTTGTCTTAAGTACAAATACAATAAAGCAATATGACCGTCCAAAAATAATACGAACGCTCGGACGTTTAGATTTTAATTTCCGAAGCTTATTCAATTTGCTTTATGTTTTCTTTCTGAGGTAGTGCGTTTCTGAGTACAAAATGATTATAAAATATACTGCTTTCGCCTTCAAAACGGTGGTTAAATAGCTAAAATAGAAAGATACGGTAGTGTGTAAAAATTTTTTCAAATGCCTACTAAAATATTGCCTTGAGTATTAAATTATACTATTACGTACATAAAAACATTCTCTCAACTACGATTCGAACCTATGTCCTCTTGTCTACTATACGATTGTTCTACCAAAGGAGATTCAATGGTTATAAATCCCACTCGATAAAAACCTATTATCTATATACAGGATTATCATAAAAGAATAGTTGTGTTTTGAACATGGTTTAAATGAAAACAGAATTACTCACAGTTGATGTTGTTTATTTATAGAATTCGTCGTTTCAAACAGTTTCTTTTACATAATTATTAAATTTCAATATGTGCACCACTCGGCAAATGTCCAGGCGATACTCAAGTTCTGCCAAACGTTAGGTAACATACCGTCACTAACTATTGTCGTAACTTCATTAATTTAAGTGATTTAGGCCACGAATTTTTTTTTGTATAAACAATGTATTTGATATACCCCCAAGAAAGAATCGCAAGGTGCTAAGTCTTGACTTCTTGGAGGTCATAGCATGGGTTCTCGCAGGCCTATCCATCGATGTCCGAATTTTTCATTCAAAACCTCTGGTTGGAAATGAGTTAGTTGTATGTTTACGAGTTCATCCAATCGAGAAAAGAAATAATTGGTAAAGATATTCAGGTACACAATTCCATTAATTGTCCTTTCAACAAAGAAGGACGGCCCTATTACTCGATTTTTCACTAAATATTAACTTTATGCGAGTCGCGTTGTTTCTCAAAAATTGAATGTGGATTTTCAGATCTGCATATTTGTGAGTTATGTTTGTTAACACACCCATTCATATAGAATGTATCTTAGACTGTAAAAACTATATCATCTAAAAATGATTCGTTTTTATTAACTTTCTTTAAGTTTGCAACAGTAAAATCTAAGTGTTGTAGACGATCACCAGGTTTCAATTCCTGCAATAGCTGTAATTGTTGCATTGTTTTCGGAATATCTAACTCCAGGTTTTCAGGACGGATGAACGTTTTTGGACTTCTGATTGCAGATTGTCTGATTAGTTCAACCGTTTCATCTGATACTCGTGGTCTGCTAGCAGATTTTTTCTTGGTGTCTTCTAATTCTTTGAACCAATATCGTAATGGATCTCTTCTGTATTAACGTCTAAATGCACGTTGAACTGAAAGTACGGACTTGATTTCAGTCAATAACAAAACACTGCTTCCTCTTTCTTTTTCAGAAAACGTAGTAACGCTTTAAACACTCCTCGGCATCAATAACAATAAAGTTGAGGTTACAACTAGAGTTCACAAACATTTTGGTTGGAGGCTGCATTGGATACAAATACAACGTCTCAAAATTTCCTTACTGTCTTCGTCTGAATTACTGAAAACCCACCGCTCTTTTATGATAACCCTGTAATATTTGTTAATAGGAACTTGCGTAGTTACAGATTCCATGCGTATTTCATCACGTGGCCTGCGTATTGTTAAGGTTACACTCACAAATACCTATTTTATATTATTAATTGCTATTCGAAAATGTTAACTGGTAATCCACGTAAAATTTTACTTTATTCGTGATTTTATAATATCAAATTAAAAATTTATGAATTTTTATGCACATACAAATATTTCATCGAATGGAATTCGAACTCATGTCCTCTCGTTTACTAGACCAGTAAACTACCATAATTACTGCAAGGGTTATGAACCCCATTCGATCAATACTATCTTAATCAACCCAATAAATTTTTTTAGCAAGACAATGATCACCTTGGTCCCTCATATAAAAATATAAAAATCCCCTTTTGTTTTTATTTTAGGATAAAAGAAACATCTACCTAAAATCAAAAATTAAGAACACAGTGCAATTGTGAATGTAGCGCAATTATGTCATGTAAAACAAAATTATTTAAGCATTAATATCAATATCGTTGCAAGGCACCTTGTACGATTTGAGCTCATTACAATGCAGCTCTTAATAATGTATAAATACAGACATTTTAACACTTAGCTTGAAATAGCTCCCATACGTATGAAGTACATATAGCGACAAATATTGGCTTCACAAAGGAGTAAGTAGGCAGTCGAGCAGCAGGTGATTAGCATGTGTCCAAACGATGGTGGTTAGAGCATGCGCACACGAGTAAATATGTGGGTAGAATCTGCTCCCACAAAGGTTTAATAGTACATTAGATAACAAGGGATTGAAATGACTCATTTAATCCCGCGAATAGGGTTTGGTGGTCGAGGGCTTTAGCCCGAGACCAACAATTATTCAAGGAATTAAGGAACTTCAATCCCGTGGTACCTACACTATTTTTTGCACTTCCTGGAGTAATAATAGAAATAATTATATTATTTTCTGAAAATTAAAATATTACATCTATGATAAATTTAAATTATTAGAAAAGTCACTTTGACAAAGAAGCTACACTATTCAAGGCTAATGAAATTTATGAATTATTTTTAAAATCCCAGATGTTTCAATGCCATAACAACGAGTAAATAAATAATAAACAACATTCGCCATTGCGAAAACTTAGTCTGTTGACGACGCGTAGTTGCGAAAATGGATGAGTTTGATATTGAAGCAGCGGCTGAACAGGCTGTTAACCAACTATTGCCCTCAAAATCCAGAAAAGTGTCTGAAAAATCTTATGAAGATTTTATAACATGGTGCCGTCAAAAGAAGATACAAAATCACACCATTGAAAATGTCTTTTTAGCATATTTCAATGAAAAAAGCAAAACTGTACACGCTTACACCTTGTGGGCGAATTATTCCATGGTGAAATCGATGGTAATGGTGAAAAGTGATATTGACATCCCAATATCCGAAATTAAAAGAAACTATTGAATACATTGATCATCTTTTTCCAAAGGACATAACCATTCTTTTTCAGCACTGTCTTACTACAACTTATTTTCAGTGGAATAGTAAATTTTATGAACAGATTGAACGTGTAGCAATGGGTAGCCCCTTAGTCCTGTTATAGCTAATTTTTATATGGAAAAATTTGAAACATTAGCGTTACAAAATACACCTAAAAAACCTTCAGTTTGGTATAGATATGTAGATGACACATTTGTTATTTGGAGACATGGAGAAGAAGCACTGCATGAGTTTTGGTTTTTATAAATGGTATACATCCTAGTATTCAGTTTACCATGGAAAAATAAACTAATGGAAGTTTACCATTTCTTGACATATTAATATCTAAAAATGATAATTCACTATCTTTTAAGGTTTACAGAAAGCCGACACACACTGATAGATACCTTCATAAATTACCCAACCACCATCCACGTCAAAAAATTAGTGTAATTAAATCTTTAGTAGATCGAGCAAAACGAATTTGTGACCCTGAATTTTTAAATGATGAATGCAAATATTTAAGAAAATCCTTACAAGATAATGGATATTCACTTACAGATATTAATAATGTTATTACACCTTCTATGCATAACCTTAAAGAAAAACCAGCTCTTAATGTCGGTACTGCTTTTCTTCCTTTTATAGCTAATGTTACAAATAGAATTGAAAAAATCCTAATTAAATATGGCATTAGAACTATTTTTAAACCTACAGGAAAAATTAAAGAACATTTAAGATCACCTAAAGATGTGTCAAACCCTTTGTCATCTTCCGGAGTGTATAAGTTATCTTGTTCATGTGGAAAGGTATACATCGGAACGACAAAACGTAGCTTTGATACAAGACGCAAAGAACATATGAGATTTTGTAGATTGGGTCAACCAGAGAGGTCTGCTGTGGCTGACCATGCCCTGAATAATCTAAATCATGACATTCAATTTGACAATATGGAAATATTGTCAAGACAAACTCATTATTATGTTCGTTTGCAACGTGAAGCTATTGAAATATATAAACTCCCGAATAATTTTAATAGACTAGAAGAAAATCTCCGTTTAAATAGGTTTTGGCATCTTATAATTAAAAAAAAAGCATAATGATACGTCTTAATTTTGATTTTAATTTTAACTTCTGGTATATCTAGGTGTTTTGCTGTGTTTTTCCTAGACCTTGAAGCAAATGCTTTACCAATTATATGTTAAATTACCACAGCACTATAATTTAACATAAGTAGTTGAAATTAAATTAAAATTAAAAATTACAAAGAACGTTCTGCATTGTGCTTTTCATTGTTAATAACACTTCCAATTATTGAAAAAGATATCTCTTTGTTAGATTTAACTGGGTTATTTTATTTGATGTAATGTTTGGATTTGTGAATGCTTCTATCATTTTCAAATTGAAGTTTTTCACAACTTTACACTTACATCATAACTCGATTAAATTTTGTTAAATGTTTTTTGGCTGACAAATTTCATTGTTAGCTTTCGTCGTAGGGAGTGTTCTGGTTTGTCATCTTTGAGGCAGTTTGACAATATTTAATTTTTATGACCTAGTTATTCTTTACTAAAGAAAAATTTATAGTTGGCTTTATGTTTCCCAAACTGTAATATTAATAGCAGGCTGATGTTTATGTTTTAATTTTTCAACTTTGACAAAATTGTTTACAACATCTTTAACAATTTTTAACAAACATTACTACAGACGAAGATAACTGTAAGTGTTATCGAAACGTTTAGATTGTATAATTTAAAGTACACCATTAAAAAACCCCAAAAAAGATAAGTATTTTATTATTAATATTAATGTTTCGTAAAAAAATTAATAAAAAATGTTTGAAGTTTGACATCTGGCAATGAACTCTCTAGGGGGTTCAGTCCATATTTAATCCCTAGGGAATAAATGACCCACTTCTGTCCCTGTAGACAGAGACTAAAGTATCTATGTTAGTCTCCGAGGTACAAAAAAGAAATTCTTGAAAGTAATCCAATTAAAAAAAAATATTCCAGGTTAAAGTTGGTGCACCACGTAAAACTAAATATGCACTAGACAGATTATACCAGCGGAGTACCGATTAGTGGTAAATGACAGATAATTGAAATTTCTCAATAAAATACCCTTAAAGATATCAAAAAAGTAGATTATACCCATAGTTTTGAGATGTTATAAATCGTTATACTGATTGACAATACAATAAATAGTAAAATAAGACAAGATTCGATAGAAAATGTATTAATAAATTAAAGCTAAAAGAATTAATGGAAGAGAAAAAAATTGAAGATTGAATTGTAAAAAAAACTAAGTCTACATCTATCTAATAGTTTCTGTATGACATCCATCCCTTTCGATGCATACAATTGTTCTTCTTGTAAATTCATCCACACTAGCACATAAAACATTTTTAGGAATTTCCCATGCACATTTACTATTTCTTGTTCAAGTTCATCCAGGTTTACAAAAGGTCTATTTTTATATACGTTTTGTTTTAAGAAGCCATATAAGAAAAAATCCGGGGTTGTCATATCGGGTGAGTGTGGAGGCCATTTATTGTTCGAAAATCTACCAATCCATTGGTTGTTGAGAAAGAACAGAAACAATCCTATCACAATGAGCTGAACAGCCATCGTGCTGATAGCATGCACGAACTTTTAAATCTAATGGCAGTTTCTCAAGAAATTCTTGCATATGTGGTTTTGTAAAAAATTCAACTTCTTATATCATTTAAATTTTACCTAAAAAAATATGGCCCCAGGAACCTCCCAAAGGTTTGTTTTTTGGTAATATTGGTCACAACAGAGTTTGGATTATTTATTGACCACTATTTAGAATTTTGGGAAGAAACGACACCGTTTGTAAAGGTCGATTCATCAACAAATAAAATGTTTGCATTGTGCTCTTGCTCTATTTCGCCTAGAACCCAAAATGAAAAGTCCAATCTCTGATCGTAATTCCATATCTCTGATCGTAATTCCATTCGTAAAGTTTACTGACAAACTGATATTTATTTTCTTTTAATATTCGCAAAATGGTTGATTTTGAAAATTGATTGGCAATTTGAGGCGAAGAAATTTGAGAACGTTCAATTGCAGTCTGTAACACTTCCATCTGGTTTCTCTCGGTTTTATGATTCTTTTTGTATTGTACTTCCAAAGACCCACTGCTTTTAAGTCTTGGAAAAATACGACGTGCTGTTGGAGCACTTGTAGGATTATTAAGATGTCGTTGGTTAAAGACAGCAGACGCTTCATTGACACTTTTATAACTATCGCCACACATTAGAACTAATTCATCTTTTTGAACTAACTTACTTACGCAACTTTGAAGTTTTTATCAAATAAAAATCAAATTGCCATGGCATTTAAAAAAAAATTGGTTGAAAATAACAATGAGCCTTTAATTTTGCTAATATTACTTGAGTTTTACGTTTACACATAAGGTGATTTAAACAAGTGCTGTTTATTTAGAACCCGATCCAAAAAATTATTTTATGAAATAATACCACTGAATGCTGTAAAAAGTCATTGATCGACGCCAATTCTGTTATCTTTCAATTTCTCGTTTAAATGTTATTTGTTACGTAGCATTTCCTGAATTGTTCAATTCATTCTTACCAAATAGTTGGGCTAGTGCACTTTAATTCAATTTCAAACCGAAAATTGAAATAAATTAATATTCCGATAAACGACACCCCTAAATAAGAAAAATTTACAGTTTCTCGATATGTCATCCAAACTTCATAGCTGGGAATGTCCATCAAAAATAAGCAACTATTTCCAATAATCCTTTTTGATATCTTACAAATAAGGTCAAGGGAAATTTCAATTATCGGTATTTAACCACTAATCGGTAGGTATGCCACTGGTAGAATCTGTCTAGTGCATATTTAGTTGGAACACCCTGTATTTTCGTTCAATTTTGAATAGTACTGTAAAAATAAGATGCACTTTAATAAATGATCCCTGTAGGTAAATATTACAGTTTTCGACATATTTTGAATTTTATGAAAATAATAGGTTTTCGAAAAAAATCATACTGACCGAATCAATTAAATTAGAATGACAAAATTCTAGTTGTAAATATTAAAGTTCTTACCCTTTGAATCGCTATAGCAAACGATTCTTAATTCCTTACAGGGTGTTCAAAATTTTCAGTTGTAAAATAATTACGTTCAAATTACATTACCTTGGTAATTTTAAATGTAACACCCTGTATTCCATTAATCTACATTATTCAAAAAAACATTCCTATACCTAAATATTAGTTTTTTTGTTATTCAACATTCTCTTAAATTTAATGTAAAATCCTGTATAATACAACAAAAATTTAAATTGTAATCTAGTAGGTTGTTCTGTCATTTCTTAAATTTAATGTTAATCCCTTATAACAAAAATTTAAACTAATCTAGTAGGTTGCTGTCTTTTTAGACATAATACAATTAAAAGTTGTCTTTTTAAAGGCTCTAACTTATTGTGCACAATAACTTTATTTATTGTTAAATTGTTAAAATAAGAGTTTAAAATGAAATACGGATTACAAGAAAGAATTATGATACTGTGCAATGGGGAATGTTTAGAAAATTGTTTTTTCAAAAGTACCCCGACTGAAAACATCCAAGAAAAGAAATTTTTGAAAGGTTGTTGCATAGATTTCGTGCTACTGGGTCAGTTGCATATCAGAAGATGAATAAAGCAAAACAGGTTACTGGGAATAATGAAAATGAGTTTGATGTACTGATGCCCTCATGGAAGTACTGGAAAAATTTCGAATGAAACAGGTATCAGTCGCACAAGTGTCCGTAGGATACTTACAAAAAATGGAAATTATCCATATCATATTCAGTTACATCAACATTTGTATGAAAGTGTATGAAAGGGACTGTAACCTGCGTTTAAACTTTTGCTTACAGGCTTTGGATAAGGCTGGCAGAGATCTTGGTTTTATGAAATTCGTGGAATTTACAGATGAATGAACTATTCAGAGTGATGGTATAGTAAACAGGCGTGTGTTAGGAATTACGATACTGAAAACAGACATCTATTTCGTACTGTTGATCGTCAACACCGATGGACTGTAACGCTTGGAAAGGAATGTTAGGCGATTATGTGATTGGCCATATTACTTCGATGGCCATCTACATGGAAGAAAATTTTTGAATTTCTTAAAACGTGATTTTTGGGTACTCCATGAACATATTCCATTAAATATACGAAAAAAAAATGTGGCTTCAGTTGGATGGAGCACCCGCTCATTTTGTCCGAACTGTAAGAAAGTATCTGAACAGAAAACTTAGAAATAGGTAGATAGGCAGTGGTGGTCCTTGTAATTGGCCACCTAGGTCTCCAGATGTTACTCCAATGGATTTCAATATATGGGGGATTGTTCAACTTATAGTAAATAAAACAGTCTCCACTAGTCCCGTGAAAATAAGAATTTCTAATGCATTCAACGCTATAACGCCGGAAATGTTAAATAAAATTATAAGATCTTTTGAAAATAGAATTAATTGTTGTATTCAAGCAGATGGCAGACATTTTGAGCATATGTCAGAGTAAAATAAATTTTTTCCTAGCGTCTTGTTCGTTTTTATTATTATAATTATTACTTCTCTCATTAAAAAAAAAAAAAAATTGTCCGTTTCATGTTTTTAGTAAATAACTTTTAATTTGCTTGAGTGTTAAGAATAAAAATGATAATAATTATTCGAATATTTCTTTTATCTCATAAATAAGTATATTAAATTTAAGAATAACAAAAAAAAAAGTGCAATATTTAGGTATAGGAAACCCATATACCAAATGTTTTTTTGAATAATGTAGATTAATAAAATACAGAGTGCTACATTTAAAATTACCAAAGTAACGTGATTTGAATGTAATTATGTAATTATCATTTGCTATAGCGATTCAAAGGGACACAACTTTAATACTTACAACTACAATTTTGTCATTCTAATTTAATTGATTCGGTTAGTACGATTTTTTCGAAAACCCATTATTTTCATAAAATTCAAAATATCTCGAAAACTGTAATATTTACCTATACGGGTCATTTATTAAAGTGCACCTTATTTTTACAGTACTATCCAAATTTGAACGAAAATACAGGGTGTTCCATTTAAAAAAACGTAAGTTTTTTGGAATTTTTTATTCTTTTTTCTTAGAGCATATACAGGGTGTTTAGTAGCACAATTTAAAAATAGTTTCAACTATACAAGGTGTATGTTTTTTAGGATCTATGAATAAAACGAAGACAAGTTGCAATAGACAGGCTTGCATTCAAAGTTTATTTTTGTTACGTTCGTTGTTATTGAAACAGCGTAGCCTCTGTCAGTAGGTACCCAATATTGCAAATAATTGCCTTATTCTAAATAGCACACCCCGTATTTAATAAAAATTTTTGTTGTAAAATTTTATAACCTTTCAAATTATATTAGAGTTCACTATACCCAACTCTAACAGTTTTTGAGTTATTTTGATTTCTTTTTATTTTAAATATTGTGTGCTATTTGAAATAAGGCAGTTATTTGCAATATTAGGTTACCTTCAGTTGACATTTGATTTTTGAGTGTCCTGCATATTTCCTTAACAACAATTTTATGCTGTCTTACACAACAACCCTTTTGCAAAGTACTGACAGAGGATACGCTGTTTCAATAATAATAACGTAGCAAAACATTTGAATTTTTTTGAATATTTGAATCCAATTCTGTAATTGCAAAAATCATTAAATATCTTTGAACGGTAGGTTTTAGGGATAGGGAGTTCTATTGAAACTTGCCTTTATTTTATTCGTAGATTCCAAAAAAAAACATATGATACACAGGGTGTTCTATTAAAAAAATATAACTATGATATGGATCCCTTTTTGTGAACACCCTATATAGTTGAAATTATTTTTAAATTGTGCTCCTAAATAGCCTGTATATGCTCTAAGCAAAAAAGAATTAAAAAATGCCAATAGGCTTCTGTAGAAACTCCGTGGCGTATACGGTGCGCCACTCTGTATATATATATATATATATATATATATATATATATATATATATATATATATATATATATATATATATATATCAAACTAAACATGTAGCATACGCTTAAGTTTTGATAATTTCTCGATTTTTAATAATACTAAAATCACTTTCTAAAGGATGCAAAGTGCTCATAAATCCTTAATGCGAAGTGCACAAGGCCTTCATTAGTTTCTCAAATGGATCACAAGCCGTACAAGCTTTAAATAATTCTAAAATTAATTATAAAATATACAACCTTCCAAAAATTCTCAAATCAATTGCGAAGCATACAAGTTTTCAATAATCTTCACATCGAAGACCACACGCTTTCAGCAATTCTCAAATCAATTGTAAAGCGCACAAACTTTCAACAATTCTCGAATCGATTGCAAAGCGTAGAAGCTTTCCACAATTTCCAAATCAATTGTAAAGCGTATAAGCTTTCAACAATTCTCTAATCGATTGTAAAACGTACAAGTGTTCAAAAATTTTCCAGATCAATTGTGAAGCGTACGAGCTTTCAATAATTATCAAATCGATTGTAAAGCGTATCAGCTTTCCACAAATTCCAAATCAATTGTAAAGCGTATAAGCTTTCAACAATTATCCAGATCAATTGTAAAGCGTACAAGCTTTCAACAATTCTCAAACCGAGTGTAAAGCGTACAAGTTTTCAACAATTCACCAGATCAATTGTAAAACGTACACGCTTTCAATAATTCTCAAATCGATTGTAAGCTTTTAACAATATTCATTTCAAATATCAGAGCATACACAGCTTTCGACAATCTGTCAAAGCTGTCAATGCTTGTCATTATTTCTGTGTCCATCATATCCAAGAGATCTGTTACGTCCAATATGAGGGACCAATCATTATGCCATGGCCTGAGTTGTTCTTTGGCTACTTTTGTAATGAATATAGCACTCTCCCCTTCTTAACGACCTTTGAAACTTGTATTTCAACTCCCCTTTGTGTATTGCGACGCTTTTCATTTGCTCTCAGTCTCACTTTTTTTTTATTCTGATACGGTCTAGTTCTAAATTACGAACAGGAGCTAGGTCACGGCTTAGGTTGGTCACTGAGCTTTGAATTAAGGGTGTTGAGCTGTCGATTCCAATTAGTGCCTTCAAAGGCGATGTTTTTGTTGTTTTCAGTATCGTGGTATTAAGAACAGGTTGTATCTTTCATAAGCTGCTCGACCATTCTGACTTTACTTCAGTCTCGATTCTAACAAAATTCATAATTGTTCCCACATATCTTCCTACTTGACCATTGGATCTGTGTACATCAGGTGTAGTGAAATGGTAATTGATCTTGAATGCATCCAAGTATTCCACCATAGTGGTGTTAAGATCTCGTGTTTATAAATTACGACCATTATTATGGTCGTAACATTTAGTGTGTTAGGAATTAGATCGTCCCTGAGGATGAATCATATTTAAGATTCGAAACTTATATATGATTCATCCTCAGGACAATATCAATATATATATATATATATATATATATATATATATATATATAAATATATAATTATTCGAAATAATTGTGACTAAACATGACTAATCCGCATATTTTTGTTACCAAACCGCTGCTGTCCAGGGACTGATTCACTCTCTAGTCTCTATTCTTCAACTTAATTACATTTATGTATTAAAAAAATATAATAAATTTGTCTTAAAATTGAGTGATTTGTGTAACTACTCCTTAACATCACAAGTGGGATCGATCCGTTGTTCACACACACCAAATCAGAGTAAATTATATTTTTTTTGTGATATGTTGCATTTCTGTAACGGAAAAGTAGTATTATTTTTAATGCACGAAAGCTCTTTCATGTTTCTGGAGATTTTTTATTTTTTATTAATTTTGATCAAAATTTTGAATAATATTTTAATTGAGTGTGGTCATTTGGAATATGCCTCTTGTCTTATGTATTGATAATTGCAAACCAATTCTAATTGAGACAATAATTGGAAAATGGTTTATTGTAAGTTACCTTTTAACAACATAAAAGAAAAACAGTTTTTTTAACGAAGTGTCGATTCAAACGATTTTAGAAGTAGAGCCATAATTATATTATTCTTAAATAGAGGGCTGCATCAAATTGATTTCGAGTATTCATGTAGTAAAAACGAGTTTTTCTTCCACTTGCTGTTGTAAAAAGCAGTAAGCTCTGTGTCTTCAACTGTCCTTGGTACTTTTACTTTATCAGTGACTGTTTTGACCAAATAAGAGACGAAATCTAATTTTTTAGTAGATTATGAAGAACTTACTGTCAGAGTTGGTGAAGACGATTAAACCATCCCGTTCAATTCCTGAAAGATTTACCAAAATTTCGCCCTGACTTAACAGACGCAAAAAAATGGTTGTCAGAAATTTCAAATATTAAAACGAATTTGATTGGTTTGATAAACAAATGATTATGAAACTTGGTAATTGCTTTGTCGGAGTTTATAAAACGTGGTTTAGCACTTGTTCGCCAGACAATAAACCTTTCAAATGGATTTTTCAGAGGAATTTCCACCTAAGAAAATTATGGGTTAATTACTTTAGGATGCCGCTGTGTTTAATAGCGATCGTTGTAATACCTATAAGCCTACGTGTTTGAAAAGGTTAACTTGCTCAGAAATCTCCGTGTTGAGTGGGAAGAAATAGATTGAATTGAATATACCGTCCATGGAATTAGAGAGCGTGATGTATCTTCGACAGCTAGCAATCAGAATTTTAAAAAGTTATCTGAACTTAATTCATATCTGGTAACGATACCAAAGCGAAGCACCGAGTACACTAACAGAAACCCGAATGATCGAAGGGAACCCCCTCGCAAGCGACCCCGTGGGACTTATGACATGGATCATACTAGACCCAGACCTCTAAGATGTTACTAATTTGGAAAAGACGGTCAAATACAAAAATACTGCAAAGGTAATAATATCGATAAAGATGTTTCCAATAGACCTGGTAGTTCAAGATTGACTAATTCAAATAAAGCAATCACTTTACCCTCAATCAATAATTTATCCTCGTTTTGTGCTAAAACTAGTCACCAAGCTGACAACTGTTTTATCAAACAAAATATTGAAAAAGGCAAGAATATTAGATCATGTTCTAGTGGTAATGGATGCAGTAAATCTATCGAAGTTAGAATTAACGGTTTAGAATTTCAGCGATCCTTGCTACCGGTGCCGATACTTCACTAATAGCACGACGACATATAATTAAATTTCAGCGTTTAATGCAATCATGCGATACAACAATTACAGGAATACTTACTAGAAGCTTCATTGTCACGGCGGCTCTTGAGGTTACTGTCGAAATCTGTTCATTATAACAACGTTAAAATTTGTTGTCGAACCTGATAATTTCTTGGAATGTGATTTGCTTATTGGTTGTAATTTATATGATGATTCAGATATTGTCACTATTACTAATCAAGAGGGTACGAAGATCGCCAAGAACAAAGTTGCTAAAATACTATGCAAATTAGACTGCATGATCACTTTATATTTGTAAGAAACCCGTATCACTGATCGAAGAACGAGAGGAAGATGGTACGAGATATCATAAATGACCTTTTAGAGAATGATATCATCAGAGAAAGTGGCCCGCCGATTGCAAGTCCGATTACCCTGGTAAAGAAGAAAGAAGGGATATACAGGATTTGTGCAGACTACAGAGAATTAAATGCTCACACCATAAAAGACAGATATCCTCTACCGTTAATCGATGATCAATTAGACCGACTTGGAAAAGGAAAATTCTTTACTTCACTAGACATGTCGTCGGGGTTTCACCAAATACCGATAGATGCAGAATCTATTCACAAAGCTGGATTTGTCACATCCAATGTCCATTTTTAATATTTGCGCGTTTCATTTGGATTGGGTAATGCTCCTGCGGTGTTTCAGGGGGCTGTTCCGAAACTTTGGAAGAAAATATTTGTTCCCTAGAGGTGGTTCTACAAGCTCTATAGAAGGCCGGGTTCTCTTTAAATCTGAAAAAGTGTAATTTTTTCCGGTAAACTGGAATATGTGGGCCGTGAAATTTCTTGGAGGGAATTCGCCCTGGAACGCGGAAGGTGGAAGCACGTATGCAATAATCTGCACTCACTACCATAAAACAAGTTCGTCAATAAATGGGATTAGCCGGGTATTTTAGAAAATTTATACCTGAATTTGCTTCACGCATTAAAACTTACCCGTTCGAATGAAAAGTTTTGCTTGGGTATAGAGCAGGAAACACTTAACTTCAAGACATTTGCTCTGTGTTTTTGTAACTACTAACGGAGCTACATACGGATGCCAGCAGCCTCACTTACGGTGCCACCTTGTTAAAAAAGCTAGAGAGAAATACACGGATAATTGGATATTTAAGCAAGCGTATTAGCTTAATTGAAAAGAAATACTATTCCTATGAATTGGAAACCTTGGCTGTGGTTAATTCAGTTAAATATTTTCGTGTATATTTGCTTGGAGTACAATCCACACTAGTAATCAAGGTCATTTTACTCCGAATTGCCCGCTGGAGGGCATATATGCAAGACTTCAATATATATATATATATATATATATATATATATATATATATATATATGTATGACAGTATATTCATTAAAGCAGTGTTTATTGGGACTTTGGTTTTAAGTTACACTAAATTATATCGATTATTAGTTCCCAAATTTAGGTTACTCGAACAAAACTGTTTTGTTCGAGTAATACGAGCAACGAAAAGAAGACTTGAGAATGGTCAGTGAGATTTGGTTGAAACGTCGTCGAGGAGAATGAGGAATAAAAACGTGGGATAACACCCGGAAGAACGGAATATCATACCAAACCCGCGGAAACATAAAATTAATTATATTTAGGTTGGAAGGCAAAACATTAGCTTCTCTTTTCCTCACTGAAGTAAATATTTGTAATTTTCAAAACATATTGGATTGAAATGGTCCGTTCACCCTCTGTGTGATGAGAAATATCTGAATAAAACAGGTAGAAGAAATACTTACATATACATATCGCCTTATTACTATATTTTACATTTGTGTGTGCGTGTGCAAATCGTTTTGGAAGATATTTCTTCATATTTTAGTTTGGAAGGGTTGCAGTCAAATTGCGGTTTTCGCCATTTTATTAATTTTATTGTAATCTTTCGTATCGGCATATAAATAGTATATAATGTTGCTTAAAATCCTTTGATGGCCGGGAAAAGACATCAAATGTTAAAGTGAATACTCTGGTTAAAGCACACAACTACATTTTCAACGAAACTAAACTAGAATCCACAACGGACGTTTTTCCAAGTAAAAATTCCATTTTTATTTGACGAGTTAGAAAAAAAGGAACAATTGCTGAAAATTTTTAAGACTCTTCTAAAGACTATCACTAACTTATCCTTAATATCTACTAAACCGACATATTTTTGAGAAAATGCGACATTTAGTTATTTATGATCATGTTGCGTTATCTAGCAACCGAGTTAGGAACTACCAAAAGTATGTTTTGCTAATATTTCCGTTGCGCAAATTCTCATGTACAACCGACGTCCTTTTCAATTAGACACTTGGTACAAGGTTTAAGATTTTAGGGGCTAATAAAATTTTAAATTTTATTTCATTTTATATGTAGTAGTCTGTAGCATGTGTAATGCATAATTTGATATTAACGGTTCAATTAATTTGAACAAAAATAATCATATATAGTTTCTGCATAATACTCGTCTTGTTATCCAGAGATAAATAATATCGTTCTCACATTAGTTCAAAACTTGTTCTTTTAAATAGGAATACAAATTTACACAGATTTAGCAGTTTAATCTATACAATGTTTCTATAAATTTCTGTTTTAATCCATGCGCTACATAAAATAGCGTATACAACACTGGACTAAAGTACATTTGGTTTTAACAATTTTTCTCCATATTAAAGTGATTTAAATTTCAAAATGGTGTTGTTCAGACTACGCGTTAATTACACAAAACCTCTTTCTCGTACAACTCTTTATTTATAAAAGGTTAAACTAGATTAAAGCTAAATTAACTTACCATTCTCAGGTAAAATATTTAAAAGCTAGGTGACTTGCTATCAAGAATAATGCGAACGGTATTAACCAATAATATCTAAAATATTAAGTAAGGTTTACGAAGATTATAAAGTTTAATTCTTATAACTTACATAATGAAAAAGGAAGAAAACGTGCAACCTCTCGTGATACCACAACTCAGCACATTGAAGCCGGAAGTCTGCAAGATTAAAGATTGACGTCACTTAATTGCGTCGGTTAAATGTCAAATCGAAGTGAAAAGTAAAGTAACCAATGTTATTGATTATACGGGAAGAAGGTAAGTACGTGGGAACTTCAAAACTATTCAAGAAACAAAAGGTTTTTTTCTTTGTGCGCGGAGATCTAGACACAAGCGAAAGTGTCGGGAATCTCTATGCGCAACAACTACTAAGGTTATTAGCACTCCCCGTTGCTAGAACTTCGACCTACCAAAGGCATTCCACCTTTAGTAAGGGATCTTTAACGTGATAATGATCTATAGCCACGTGACCTACAGCTTGATTTCTTATCCGAGAAGGAGTGCTTTGGTTTTTCTCCGTTTTGGAAAAACAGCTACATCTGTCAGGTTTAAACCTGCGTCGCTCGGGCGAAAGGACAGCAGTCTAATTACTCTACCATCAATGCAGTCCAAAGGTTTCGTTAAGATTTCAAATTTCAGTTAAACCAATTGCTTTAGGGCCAAACAGGTGACCGGTATCCAAAATGTCGTTAGCAAAGGAAGTTTACATTATCTATGCTACAAGAAAAATATTCTTTTTAAGTTTATTACCTATCGGACCAATATAAAATGCATTACATACAACTTAATTTATACATTCCTGATTAGTCCAAACTATTGATCTTACATTTAGTATGGACTCACATGGTTTTCTAATGATATAGAAGCAATAAATACATGTTTTTAAAAAAAGAATGAAGCAGGTCCTACGAAATGCATGAAAAACATTTTGAGTGGAACTTTTATTAGTGGCTTGTAATGGAGTACGATTCTGAAAATATGGCTCATTTTTATTATAATTCAATTGATTAAGAAATAAATTGATCATTTACTATTGAAATAAAGATTGAAGGCAGATCATTTATGAGAAAGCCGATGCAAAGAGCAATAAAAGATAAAGTTGTCGGTAGTTGTAGGTTTTTAGCAAATTTGTTTGAAAACGTATCTGTTGAGAAATAGAAAGCAGTCGTTAATACCACGATCGTTCTCCTTGAAGATTACAAACATGTGTTCTACATAATATTTATAGAAGAGGTAATGTTCTTTAATAAAGTTGCAATTGCAAATTTTTCTCTGTTCAAGAGAAGTTAAAAATAATTCTGCTAAAAGTCAACGGTTACTGCTCATAGGAAGACCTATGGGATAGGTTAAATTCGAAGAAATTTTGGCTATATCAAAATGTCAGGCAATCACTTGCAAAGGAACAAATATCATCTGAAATTAGAAGCGTGCAAGTAAGTGTTAAGGACAATTAAGTAATCTCACAAAAGAAACATAAGATAACAGGTTGACTATGTCAACAAAAAGTTAGAGATGATATAGCTCTATTATGAACTGGGCTAATTTCTTGTATAGATCTGTAGAATTGTTGATAGTAAAGGGAACTTTTTCCTACAGCGTGATCCAGCCAGTCAGTTAATTTTGAAATTGGAATCGTTTTTACCTTTCAACCAAATGTGTAGGTATGGAAGGTTATGCAGGCGACATTTTTTTCACTATCGTTAAATCGGGTTCCGGAAAATTCACCGCCAACAATTCACCGACAGCAATTCATCGACAACAAATCACCGAAAGTAAATTCACCTCCACAACAGTTCACCGAAACAACAATTAACCGAAATCAACATTCACCGAAACAAAAATTCATCGCTCATAATAAGAATAATTATTAGATATTTTAATTATCTTCAATAGAATCTTAACTAAAATATATTACAGTAACACACTAATTTTGTTTTCTAATCAGTTAAAAATAACTTACCTCCTGTTATTCGATTTTGATTTACCTTTAATTAATTCCTATGAAAAGTACATTATCATAACTCATTTAGTTTTGGATAGCCCATAACATATCTTATTAATTTTTGCTTATATTATGTTTATTATTTTGTCGATGTTTTAATAATATTATGTCAAATATGTATATTTGCGTTACTTTTGACGATGATTTTTATTAATAAATTATATTTTTATACACTAATATTTTCTTTATTGTATTTATTATTACACAATGAAAGTGGGCTACCATTAAAGTTAAGCATATTTACCCAAGTACTATCTGGTGGTTATAGATAAGTTACTTTTCACTAATTAGTTAAATAATAATTTTTTTTCCGGTGAATGTTGGTTTCGGTGAATTGTTGTTTCGGTGAATTGTGGCAGTGAATTTACTTTCGGTGAATTGTTGTCGGCGAATTGCTGTCGGTGAATTGTTGGCGGTGAATTTTCCTAGATCCGTTAAATCGACTTACAAGTTCATTTTTCGAAAATTGACAGTTTTGCCGAGATCCGCCACGATGTCTTTGTGTCCGTGTCCGTGTCCGTGTCCGTGTCCGTGTCCGTGCCCGTGTCCGTGTCCGTGTCCCTGTCCGTTTTCGTGACCGTGTCCCTGTCCGTGTCCATGTCCGTGTGTCCGTGTCCGTGTCCGTGTCCGTGTCCGTGTCCGTGTCCGTGTCCGTGTCTGTGTCCGTGTCCGTGCCCTAGTCCGTGTCCGTGTCCGTGTCCGTGTCGTGTCCGTGTCCGTGTCGGTGTCCGTGTTCGTGTCTCGTGTCCGTGTCCGTGTCCGTGTCCGCGTCTGTGTCCGTGTTGCTTTATATATTGTGGTTTCTTCAGGAAGTTAATTGACGTTGCCGACATTTAACCTTCCAAGTTTTCAACCCTGGTTGCAGTAGAAAAAGGGAATTCAAGTTTTCCTCCTTTTAACTATATATTTTTGCTTTTCTAAATTATTCTTAATTCCATTACCTGAGTCATAAGAGTAAAATTTTTGTACATTTCAATTTTCGCTTATGTATTAAATCTGTTTGCCGTTTAACATAATCTTTCTAAATTTTATTCAATCTTTAAGAATTTTATTGGTTAATACTATTATCAGTATTTTTCGTCCTAAATATTCTAGCTTTTAAGACTTTTTGTTTAAGTTTATACATTTAGAAGTCACTTGTCGAAGATTTAATTTACTTAAATAAAGAATTCTATGGGGAAGGTTTTATGTAATTAATGTATATATTTTACCTTTGATTCCCTTGAGTGAGTGTTTTAATGTTGTACGTTAGTTTCTTGGTTTATAATATATTTTGTAGCCGCTGGCAGTAAAATGTCAATTTTGGGCCGTCACGTGTAATTAACGTTTTGCGACCTTTCAAATTATATAATAATGAAAAATGGAAATATAACAAATAATAGAAAGGTACGATTGTACTAACATATAGTTCAATTTCTTTGTGCTTCAATATGCAAATGCAAACATTTCCTAAATTAGAATTCTGAAAAAAGCACATCTGACGTGCTTAATTTCACGTGCAGAACCCTGCTGGAAACTCATTTTATGGTCCCAAATGGAATTAATACACCCGCGGAGATTTCACAGAGGTAGTTTTGCTGATTTATTTTCATATTTGTGAAGTTAGAGGTGAGCTTGAGGCTATGTTGAGGCTTTGAGTCAGACAAGCCATTACATCTGGGTTAAAACCATTTTCACTTATGATATTATACTCGAATAAACATTTTTGAGATTGGTGTAGGACGTGTAGAAACATATCTTAACTATATCAATAGAGATATTTATCATTCTTGTAGAAATACTTTTGACGTTTCCGCCGTAACGGAACCCGACTAAATGTACGTAGGATAAAAATAAGTTACAGGGATTATTATAATCGAATGCTGGATAAAAACTTACGTTTTTTCTCTTGTATCGCCAGAAATCATTCTTTAATTTATTTAAACTGATCTTAAATTACAGTGCATAAATAACAAGCTTCATTATTGATACCTTCATGAAATATATAATAAAAGGTAGAAAAATGCCCATCTTTACAAATAAGTGATAAAAAAGATAAACGGGTATATGTAACACTTTGAAAGCTCGAACAAACAGTAGAAAATGAACTTTAAACGATACATAAATAAGAACTAAAAAAATTGGAAAATTAAATGAAATCATAACCGTCTAAACTTTTATCTTAACATAGGAAAAGCTCATAAAACTGCTAAAACATTTTACTTAGTATATGGTTCATAAGATTCTGAATATTAACGCCTTTTTTAAAAACTATGTTCAGTATTATTACACAGTCTAAGTACCCATAATATTGTAAAGTCCGAATCATAAATTTATAAACATAAATAAAATAGATACCTACCTTGCAAGCCAAAAATTTGAGTAACTGCCTTTTGTTCAGAAGTCGCACCAATCCAACTTCCGTATATTAGTGCCGATGAATTTGTGCCAAAGTGGGGATGAAACGATAAAGGATATGTTGTAATATCTGAGGAGCTTTCAATTCCAGGTGACAGTTTCGATGTAAAAGAATCCGTTAGTCTGGAATCTAAAGGTACAGCATCTTGACGAGGTAGTTCTAAGATGGACTGGTATAGCGATTCTGAAATGGTTTTTAAATTTGGAATAGACCAAAAATAATTACACACACATGACATCAAAACTTTATATACCATGTCGTGATGTAAACGAAGGTTTAATAATTCCTGAATTATCATCCTGTTCTATTTCACATACATTATCACACAACTCATCACTCACTTTATTAGTACTTTCAGTTTCTTTTAATCCTAATATACTATCGATGGAAAATTTATGACTAATACTGTTGTTTATGCTATAGTCTCTTTGTTTAATTAATTCTGGGGTACTACTTAACACATCTACGCTTTCATTATCTAATTCGCGATCGGATTCTAGATCCGTATCAGATTCGCTTTGATCAAAATCATGTATATCGCGTTTTACAAGAAGTTCCATAATTGTCGCGTTACACTAATCACTTATTATATTTATGACGTTTAAGATGTTGTTTATTATTACGAGATGTCAGATAAACTGACCGTCTTTTAGCTACTGTAGCGTATTGGTTCGGTCCATTAGGTCCTTTGCTGAATCAACTAGCACCTCGTACCTGTTCCTCCCTACAAGGAACTCCCACCCTAAGGCTGCTCATCTCGACAGCCACCGCTACAGATTGGTGTTTCGCGTGTTTTCAACTTCCCTAAATTCTATCTTCACACCTTTACATGAGGTTCTAAACCTTTTAAACAATAAAGTAATTACGTTAACGTGTCTGTTTGTTATTCTCATAAGTGTTATGTAAAATCTTAAAACAATTATTTTCAATCATTTTACTAAATGATTTCACTTTTTGTACTTCAGTTAAGCTTAATGACTAGCGAAGTAACATATTTCGTGTAAAAAATATTTGTAAAATTACACGAGATTCATTAATGTTTATTTATTTACAAAATTACTAATTTGCAATTTGTTTTATCCCTTAATCTCCTTGTTGAAAATCACTGGACTGATCCATACGTACCTGTTATAATTCTCCCACACTACTCAGAACGTAGAGTTTTTCATAACGTCGAGATATAGCCGCATTAACACCCTTTGTGTGAGTTATTTAATGTTCTTTGGTTAACAGGGTTTGGCAAATGGGGAAGATAAATGTTGTTAAGTGGTTTATATCATTTTACATCATGAATCTGTACCCACCGTAATATGTACTTTATTGTTTGTTGCAAGCTATTTGAGAGCATTTTCTTTGCTTCCATTTATTTATGAATAATGGATTTGGGGTGCGAATTTATCTTGTAGATATTCAGCTAGGGTAAATTTATTAATAATTAAATTTATTGTTTAAAAATAATTTTGTATTTCTGATTGAATTAAATAGTTTAAATTTGAACTTTGTGTCGGTATATTTCTATAAGAAAAGTCTAAATCGTTATTATTTTATAAGAGCGAATTAAATGAATCACTACCGATTTTCATCCCCATTACAACGTTCTAACAGCAATGTGAAAGTAAATGTCTAAAACATCTGTTTAAAACTGGTATATAGCCTAGTGTTTTGTACTGCCGACCACAACACTATACCTAATCGCAAACAAATAAATCATCTCTGAAAGCTTTCATATACGTATAACACCCTCTCAGTATTCTCACCTTTGCAATGGATGAAGTTAAATTTATATATGATATTTTTGTTATAGTTTAAAATATTGCAGTGTATAATCCACAAAATCAATTGAAAGTTTAAACCATTTTTTAAGGCAGCTACTACTAAAGAATAATAGTTAAAAGAACTTCGCATTAAACTCATAGTCATTTACGAGAACAAGTCAGTTCATTAAGATAAGCTTTACTCAAGCTAATTTCTACATGTAAAAATTTGAAACATTCGCGTTACAAATTGCACCTAAAGAACTTTAGTTTGGTACAGATATGTAGATGACACATTTGTTGTTTAGAGACATGGAGAAAAGCACTAGAGAATTTTAAATTTTTATAAATGGTATTTATCCAAGCATCCAATTTACCATGGCGAAGAAACTAATGGAGTTTTACCATATAACTATCTAAAGTAATAATTCACTATCCTTTAAGCTTTACCGAAAGCCGTCACACACTGATAGATGCCTTTATAAATTATCAAACTACTATCCACGTCAAAAAATTAGCGTAATTAGATCTTTAGTGGATCGAGTAAAATTAATTTGTGATCCTGAAGTTTTGAAAGATAAAAGATATTAGTAATGTTATTACACCTGCTAGACATAGCCATAAAGAAAAAGACTAGTGCTTAATGTTGGTACTGCCTGTGTTCCTTTTATAACTAATGTTACAGATAGCATTGAAGAAATCCTAATTAATCATGGCATTAGGGCTGTTTTTAAACCTACAAAAAAAATTAAAGAACATTTAAAGTCACCTAAATCTCATTTATTATCTTCCGAAGTGTATAAGTTATCTTGTTCTTGTGTAAAAGTATACATTGGAACCACAAAACGTAGCTTTGACACAAAACCTAGAGAACATATGAGATTTCGCTGATTAGGGCAACCAGAGAAATCTGCGGTAGTTGAGCATGCTTTAAATAATTTAAATCATGACATTAAATTTGATAATATGGAAAAATTTTACCAAAACAAACCCATTATTATGTCTATGTCTATGTATTGAGTCAAGAAGATCTCCGCTTAAACCTGTTTTGGCATCTTGTAATTAAAAAAAGGCGCAATGATACATCTTAATTTTAATTTTAGCTTTTATATGTCTAGGTCCGGTCCTGGCGTAAAAGTGGACAGTAAATGATAAAGTGGGGTCTGTGTATTAAAGTGAATTAAAAGATATATAAGGTAGATTTAAAATTAAATACAAGCCAAAAGCAGTGAAAATAATATTTAAAACCGTACAAAACTAGAAATAATAAGGTAGCAGATAAGGAAAGAAGTATATACGGTTGGGGCGCGACAGCGCATAGCGCGTAATCTAAGTGAATATTTGAAAATAAGCCAGGACCGTATCGAGTATCGAGTTTGTGAAAAATAAAGGAACGGATTAAGATCGCGCGAGTGGACGCATATAGATTCGGACGATCGCGATGATGAAGAAAAATTAAATAAAATACTAAGAGTGGAAATAAAATTATCTAACAGAAAGTGCAGGCGGTAATTAATTTTAATAAAACCCTAAAACGGACATCAGAGTAGGCGATACTATACAAATCATAACAGAAGAAAATATTTTGCAGAGGAAAAATAAACCGGAGAATAACTATAAAATTCAAGAAATTACAATAAACACATGAAAAGATGGATAAGATTTTAGAAGAAATAAATTCAAAATTTGAAGTTAGAAGAAAGGAATGAGAGAATAGAACAGAAGGTCGGCAATTTCCAAATAGAATTAACAAAAACTAGGGTAGCAGATGAAAAACTAAAAAAGAAAATAACGACATAAAACAGAAATTAGTAAAACAAGATAAGAGGACAGAGGAAATCGAGAGAGAAATAAAGAAGAGAAAAATTATTACTCGTGGAGTAGAATAAATAGAGGAAGAGAAAGAGCTACAATTAAAAGAACTAGTAAGAATTATCCTGAGAGACATAGGAATTAAGATCGACATGGAACAAGAAATGTTGGATATTAGAAGGATTGGTATAAAAGTAAACGGAAAAGAAAGACCTATAATGATGGAGGTTAATAAATATCAGAAGAAAATGGAAATTCTAAAAGAAACAAAGAAATTAAAAGGGAATAATATTTATATAGAAGAAGACTACTCAAAATAGCTACTAAAACAAAGGAAAAAACTGACGAAATAAATGAAAATAATAAAACAAAAAGGCAGTCTCACTACACCCTTGAACAACTCCAAGCTATAGAAATTAACGAGCCTGGAAGTAAAGAAGAGCCAAGAAGGATAAGCAGAAAAGAGGGAAACGAAGTAATAATGGAAAACGAAAATATAGAAGTACAAAGAAATGAAAACGAGCCAAATAAGGAAGGAAGGACAATGAGTCAAAAATCACCAGAAAATACAGAACACGAAAACTAGAGAGAAAGATTACTGAAGATTAATAAAACAAGACACTTCCCAAAAAACTAGCTAAATCTAATAATGCCGGAAACACGAGACGAACAAAGCTACGAAAAAGAAAAATTGCAGATAAACTTAATAGAAAGAAAAGAAAGAAGAAGATAATAGGGAAAAATATAGAAAATACTAACAAAAAAATAAGCAACCAAGAAATAACACATGGAACATAACAACGATGACAGGAAAAGAAATAGAAGTAACGGAAGAAATGCAAAAATGGGGTATGGAAATAATGGGAATGAGTGAAGTTAAAAAGACCGGAAAATGCGGTATACAATTACCGAATAAATATAGCCTATTTTATACAGGAGTACAGGAGTGGAAGTGGAGTAAGAAAGGAGTGGGCATAATATTATGAGAAGAAATAAATAAGATAATTAGCAAATTCACACCAATAAATTCAAGAATAATAGAGATGGAGCTAGAACTAAATGGGAAAATAAATATAATACAAATACATGCACCAATAGAAGGAACAGAAGAAGAAGAAGAGAGTAATAGAGTTTTATGCTGATTTTCAGATGGCTCTAGATAGAATCAGGGAACAAAACGATATAGTAATTATAATGGGGGGCGGGAATGCAATAATTGGAAATGATAAACATACAGGAGGGGGAAGCATTGGAATATATGGGAATCAAGGTGAAGAAGTAATAAATAGAAATGAACAGAAAATGCTGGAATTTTGTCAGATAAATGAATTACTCATTAGAAACGCGATGTGGAACCAGAAAAAAAAAGATGCATTTATTTTTGTAGCAGACGAAAGAAATGCTAAAAGTATTATAGATTACATAACATACACGGCAACGATGCAAACCGAGATAGAAAGAGTAAAGACGGAAATATATAGAAGCAGAACACAACATAGACTAGTCACAGTAATAATTAAGGAGCTAGAAGTAGACAGAGAGAAGAGAGAAACGGATAAAGAATTTCAAAAAATCGAAGAGGGAGAAGAATTACAATTAGAGGAAAGATGGAGGAGATTTAAAGAAATAATGTATAATAACGCTGCTGAAATATGCGGAATGAGAAGATACAATAACAATTTGAAGGGAACGTACTGGTGGAACGAGGAAGTTAGCCAGGCAATTAAAGAGAAAAAAGAAACCTGGAAAAAATACCTAACTTCAAATTCAGAAGAAGAAAGAAGAAACTACATAAGAAAAAGAAATACAGTGAAAAACATGGTTAGCGAAGTAAAAAAGGAAAGCTGGAAAGACTTCGGAACAGACTCAAATGAGATGCATAAAATGTATAATAGAACATTCTGGGATCAAATAAGAAAACCAAAACGCAACAAGAAGAAGCCAATGAGACCTGTTACGAATAGGAATAATGAACTAAAAACAACAACAAAGGATATATTAGAGGCATAGACTGATTACTATGGGAATAAATTTATGGTAGGAAATCAAGATGATGACGTTGAAGAAGAGCACGAAAAGGAAGAGGAGACATATGAAATGACTGACGAAATTACAATGCAGGAACTAGAAGAAGCATTAAAGACAATGAAAACGGATAAAGCTTGTGGGATAGATAAGCGGGGACCAGAAATGGATAAAATATGTAGGAACAAAAAGGAAAAGAATGGCTGCTGAGAATATGTAGAACAGCGTGGGAAAAGGAAAATATCCCGGAAGATTGGGAAAATAATATCATACTACCAATATAAAAGAAAGGAAGTTACTCAGATTGAGACAATTACAGAACCATATGCCTTTGTACAACAAGCTACAAACTGTATACGAAAATAATAGTAAAGAGAATGCGTAAAGTAATGAAACGCAAGCTGGAGGAAGAGATACAGTAAACAGAAACGTAATATGGAAATGCTTGAAAGTATGGGAAATTTTAAGCCTGCTGCTGTTTATAATACTAATGGATAGACTTACAAAAGAAACAAGAACGAAAACAGAAAAGTATCAAACGGTGGTCGGATACAGCAGACTGGAACCAGTAAGAATACATAATTTACTCTATGCGGATGACATCGTATTAATCGCAGATAGTCATAAGAAGAAGAAAATTAGTAGAAATATGGACGGAAGGAATAGAAAAAATAAACCTCGAAATTAATGTAGCTAAATGCAAAACTATGATTATAAATGTGAAAGACAACAGAGAAAACATGACAGGGATATACATTAAAGAACAAAAGGTGGAGAAAGTAACAACATATGTATATTGAGGAAGTATGATAGCAGATGATGGAAGAATAGAGATAGACATAAATAATAGAGTAAAGAAATTCTTACGAAAGACAGCTGGAAAAAGAATGGGACAGAATACAGAACGAAGAAATAAGACGAGAAATAAATCAAGAAATAATAATTACCTAATAGAGAAAAAACAACTGAATTGGTCCGTCCACATAATTATAATGAAGCCTAATACAATAGTCAAAAAGGTATACGAAGCAAGAAGTACAGATAGGAAAAGGAAGGGAAGGTCAAGGAAGAAATGGGATGATAGAATGGCAGAAATAGGAAGAAATAAGAGAGCTGAACGAGCTTGCCAGAGACCGGAAAGCATGAAAGAATTGGATTAACGATTAAGGGAAAGCTAAATATCCGACGCTCAGATAGGGCACAAAGGATTTGAGAAGAAAAAGAAGGGGAAGAGAAGAAATGTCTAGGTTTTTTGCTGTTTTCTCATAGAACGTGAAATAAATGTTTTACCAATTTTATGTTAACACAGTGAACATATGTAGTTGAAATTAAAATTAAAAACTATTAGACATACTGCGTTGTGTGCTCACTGTAAAACAACAATTACAATTATTCACAAAAAACTATTTCTTTCTTAGATTTGCCTAGATCTCTAATTGCATTGTCAAGTTTTGATTTATGACTACCTATATCAATTTCAAATTAAAGTTCTTCGTAATTTCACACTTATATTTTAATTAGATTCAATTTCGTTAAACTTCTTCTTTGGTTATGACATTTTTCACTGTTAGCCTTCGACTTTATTAAGGAGCCAGTCATTCTTTGCTATAATTCTTGCAGTTTAATGTGCCACATATGTGCTATTACATTATGCTGCATAGCGGTCTTGTTATTGACCTAATGACACTGCTGACTGATGTTTACGTTACAATTTCCTTATGCTCAGCTATAATTACGAAAGTTGCTATTTAACCTAATCACTAATGATATTGTCAAATGTGACCCTGTTCAACCTTAACCTGAGACTGAAATTGCCCAGATGCAGGTCCTGTTCAATTTGAGATTGAACATCCCGCCGGGCCAAGAAGTTTATCTTCGGTTGTCGACTGAACGTCTTCAAACAAATTAAAAATGTTTTACTGGAGAGATGAATAAGGAATAACCTAGTAGCCAGGTGAAACATTACATTAATCCACTTTTGTCTTTGATAAAAAATGGACCCCCATGATCCACTCCGATATAACCAAAAGAGTATTGATTAACACGGTATTGTTTACCACGCATCATCCATTTTTGTTTAGTACGTCGTAGAAGTGTGTTTAGAACATACTACGCATTGGCGAACCACCTTTTTTGTCTTATTTCGACCTGATAAGGGCCAATAACTTTATCTTACAGCAAATAACGATTCTGAACCCTAACATGGATTAATCCCGTACGTTTCTTACTTATAATTAAAATAGTTAAATAGTGAACTCTTAGCAAAATTACAGGATGGTTTTGATTAGAGTAATATTCCCCCCACTCTTATCAGGGCAACAGAGTCGATAAATGGATTTAAAAATATTTTGACAATTGTTTGGTTTGACCTAATTCAGTATAATCATTGCAGAAACACTGTGTATATTTAAAAAATAACGTTACGTTGTTTGCACCATCGCCTACACATTAATAATGCTCAGTATTTACCTGACTAAACTAAAGGTTGCAACATCAGGGTTTCAATTTGCAGCAACAAAAAAAAAACTGATTGTTACTGAAAGTACATAAGTGAATGTGACTTGAAAAGTTCAACAGGCAACATTGTGAAAGATGTGATTACTACATGGAATACAGGAGAATAGGATCATGTTATAGCTAAGAAAAATTAGTCTTTGACAGTACTAATGCAAGAAATCGCAAATAAAAGAAATTGGACAAAACGAAGTATTATAAAGGCTAAAGTCTAGCACCTTGACATTGCATCTCCATTTATTCTATACAACTTTTATAAATTAATGATATAGGAATAATATACGTATGACATAACCTTGCAATTGAATTCCGCCTTGTAGTCAATGGTGTGTACAAATATTATTTCTCAAGCATTCATTCACAAATATCTTTCCTAGAAACTGTTTTGTTAATAATTAGTGCTCTTTAGAAATGATAAAAAGTGATGAACTTAATTTCACATTCTTTACAATCCTGTAACATGAAGGTACGGATGCTTTACTTCCAATATAAAGAGGAATATTTTAAAATAAATCACACCTTATACCAGATTGTTTGATCTGGTAAGGTAAGGTAAGGTAAGGTAAGGTAGGGTAAGGTAAGGTAAGGTAAGGTAAGGTAAGGTAAGGTAAGGTAAGGTGAGATAAGATGAGGTGAAGTGAGGTGGGGTGAGGTGAGGTGAGGTGAGGTAAGGTGAGGTGAGGTAAGGTGAGGTGAGGTGAGGTAAGGTAAGGTAAGGTAATGTAAGGTAAGGTAAGGTAAGGTAAAGCAAGGTAAGATAAGGTAAGGTAAGGTAAGGTAAGGTATGGTAAGGTAAGGTAAGCTAAGGTAAGGTAAGGTAAGGTAAGGCAAGGTAAGTTAAGCTAAGGGTAAGGTAAGGCAAGGTAAGTTAAGCTAAGGGTAAGGTAAAGTAATGTAAAGTAATGTAAAATAATGTAAAGTAATGTAAAGTAATGTAAAGTAATGTAAAGTAATGTAGAGTAATGTAAAGTAATTTAAAGTAATGTAAAGTAATTTAAAGTAATGTAAAGTAATGCAAAGTAATGTAAAGTAATGTAAAGTAATGTAAAGTAATGTAAAGTAATGTAAAGTAATGTAAAGTAATGCAAAGTAATGTAAAGTAATGTAAAGTAATGTGAAGTAATGTAAAGTAATGTAAAGTAATGTAAAGTAGTGTAAATTAATGTAAAGTAAAGTAAATTAAAGTACACGTGAAGTAAAGTGAAGTGAAGTGATGTGAGGTGAAGTGAAGTGAAGTGAAGTAAAGTGAAGGAAGTGAAGAATGAAGTAAAGTGAAGTAGTAAGTAAATGAAGTGAAGTGAGAGTGAAGTGAAGTGAAGTGAAGTAGTGAAGTGAAGTGAAGTGAAGTGAAGTGAAGTGAAGTGAGGTGAGGTGAGGTGAGGTGAGGTGAGGTGAGGTGAAGTGAAGTGAAGTGAAGTGAAGTGAAGTGAAGTGAAGTGAAGTGAAGTGAAGTGAAGTGAAGTGAAATGAATTGAGGTGAAGTGAAGTGAAGTGAAGTGAAGTGACGTGAAGTGAAGTGAAGTGAAGTGAACTGAAGTGAAGTGAAGTGAGGTGAGGTGAGGTGAGGTGAGGTGAGGTGAGGTGAAGTGAATTGAGTCTAGTGAAGGGAATGAATAGTGAAGTTGTTTAAGTGAAGTGAAGTTGATTTAGTGAAGTGAAGTGAAGTGAAGTGAAGTGAAGCAAAGTGAACTGAAAATTATCGTATGTGTATCTTATGAATGGGAAATGAATTTATGATGCTACAGTTCGTTTTAAGACGAACTTACACTTATTTTGAGTACATGCAAGTAATAGGTATCCTTTTAATGAGTTTAAGAAAATGAGAAACCAGTATAGTGTGTTGATACGGTTATAAAGCAACAGCTCATTTCCGTCCCTAAGATAAAAACATAGTACAGTAATGTTTGTTGACGTAGATCAAGAATACGTTTTATTCTTGAATAGTATTGATTATATTACATTTTGGATCTTAAGTAAATATAGATTATAAGCTTGTATAGTTGTGTTAAATTAGTAATTTTTAGTACCGTAAAAATTTACGAATAAATATCGTTTGAGTTATTTTATGCCGAAATTAATCAGATATTTTGATTTATTAAATATACATGTAAATGAAGCTATTTAGTGTTTATTCAGATTACGTATTATGCTACTAACGCACAACTTTCTCAATTTTTGTTGTATTTTAATGATTAAACCTATAAATTGAGTGGCTTTACTGGTTATACCTATGGATATATCTCTGCCTCCCTCCCGATCTGAAAATAAATGAGTTGTCAACCTACAGTAAGTTCGTAAGTTTGTACCTCACTGAGCTAGACCGTGGTCCAACTTACCTTTTTAATTTACCAATCACTCACACCTAATTTTTTATTTGTTATAGACGGTAGGTATGGATGTAGGTGTGGGAGTGGGTGTGGTGTGTGTATGCTTTGAAAATAGTGTAATACTATTTTTTCTATGCTTTCATTATATTATGTCAATACTAGTTTGATAATAGGGTGAATTACGTCTGATATTTGTGTTCATACTACTAATGAAATATATATTTTAGAGTCGAGCGGAATCTAGCAATTAAGGAGACAATTACTCACATAAATAAATACTACTTAACTTAAGTCACGGATAACTCAAACACGTGTAAACCAGTATAATGCAAAAGCAATGATTTAGTCTAAACGTTTATAGAACTTTATTGCGCTAGGTTTCGTATTCACCATTCAAAACGTTATACAGTTTAAGTATACTCCGCTATGTAACCTTTAATCTATATTTTGGTATTTGTAGTACATGAAAATATCTGGCATAGAGTTTTAAGCTTTGGCATATTTCTTTATTATAAATTTTTGTTATGAACGGATAAGTTCAAAAGTAAATATGTAATTAAAAATTATTAATTTTATTAAATACATGAATATAATAAATTGGTATATTTCCGTCTCTATATTCAAGGATAAAGCATAAAGAAGGAACTGGTGTTATTCAACTCTAGTACTTGGATGGAAGCTGCTGTCTAACAAATTTTCGATTACGCCATAATATCTCTGTAACCGAGAAATGATGGGACTAAAATCAGTTACAAATTGATAACACATCTAATTTTTCTAGGAATGACACTAGGAGCTATTCCAAATTTTGTGACCACCTGCTTCAATTTCTCTTTATTCACATGATAAATTCAACCAAGCGGTCTCCTAATTTTTTCCCCATTTTGGCCAAGATCGTGAACGGATATCTTCGACTGGAGGTACGGTAACGCACAACACAATCCTGCTGATGTTGCTTAGGGCGGTTTATTACCGAATTGCAGCATATGATTGAATGACTAAATTTGTATATGAAACAAAATAAAATTGGTCAGTAACTATTATAAACACACCGCTAGATGAGGTTCTTAACGTCAGTAAAGAGGCTTATAGAATATTTTTTATCCGAGGTGTTTTTTGGCGTTGGCGTTACTCATCAATAACTCGAAACGAAACAATTTCCAGACAAGTTTTAATGGAGATTTGTCAGAAACGGTCAATTCCTCAGGTGATGAAAAGGGGTTAACCAAGGCGTGCTACAACTAATTAGCAACATCTTCATCTGGGTCCGTAGTTATTATTGTCGCTAGACATCAGTATTGACCACTGGCTGGAAGAGATGTGGCCAAAAAGTTACTAGACCTTGCATGAGATGCTTCTCCAATAGAATATAAAAAATGTACAGAGTCAAGGCTGTTATACTGTGTTTATATTTCTATTACCTATAAGACTATTCATATACAACTATTAATTAATGTGTCAACAGAAACGAGTTTCAAAGCCAATTATAGAATCTAATTGTACTTCAGTAATGAAGATCGATAATTTGTATATACTAATATTATTAAACTGCCTTGAAGATCACAAACCAGAAGGCCCTCTATTAACGAACTAAGGGTAACAATGAAACATGTCACAATCGAAGAACAAATTTAACAAAACTTTGTCAACTTATAACTTGATAACTGTTACAAGTGTCTGCTTAAATCATTTTTCGCCTACATGTATATATATATATATATATATATATATATATATGTTTGGTTTTATATGTTATCAAAGTGCTGTGATAATAGCTGCTTTATATTTGCGTTTTATATCTCACAACATTTCTTCTTAAAGCTATTACCATTTACTGCGGACGATAACTGTGACCAAAAAACGATGCAACTGGAAATGATGGTATCAATACGACTCTTAACTGCACACAGGTTATTATAGCATCCCTTATGCACATCATCAATTGTTTTGAAACAAGCAGATGCTTGGGAAATGGACAAAATTCATCAAATTTACATATTCCCCATTACTCGTTTTTTTAGAGATAGCGCGCATTTTTTCAAAAGCACTGCATTCTTTAAGGTTAGTTACTAACTTACTGAATGTTCTTATATTTAGCTCCTTCGTTTCAGGATACTTGTTCGAATACACGCGCTCTGCTGTAATGTATTTTTGATTGTATAAATGTACTACAACGAGAATTAGTACCGAAAACTAATGAATAAAGTAACTGTTAAGTGGAGACAAAAATTCAATTCAGTAGACCATACTATTTGTTTTTCTAAGCCTACTTTCCTAATGTCAGACAGAGGTTAATAGACATCTAGATGAAATGAAATATTTTTAATTACAATTTTTTAGGGTAACTATGCAACCTTTTTCATACGTTCATAACGAAAACAGGCAACATCGTAAAAACAAAAACAATAATCTATGTCAGAATGACGTTTACAAGTTTATGTCAGATAGAGATTAATAGACATAAATACATATGTTAACTTAAAAAAAAATTCCAACGCCGCACGTTTCTATAAGATATTAATAATACAGTTTAACCATTTTTATTCATATTTAATTAATTTTTAGACTTACCTTGTATTAAGAAACTTCATAAAGAAAAGTTATGTATAATTAAATTTTCTCTAAAAAAATCTGTATATACTTTTCCTTATTATTATTCGTTATTCATACATATATATATATATATATATATATATATATATATATATATATATATATATATATATATATATATATATATATATATATATATATATATATGAGCAATTTTTGTCACTAAATTACGCGTAGTACCTATTCAAAAATTGCATAGAACGTAATTAATCGGTATATTTAAGGTCTATATCGAGGTGTTTTTATATCTTTTAAATATGCAGCTATTTAGCGATAGTGAAAAAAAGTCGAATACATAACCTTCTCTGCCTACATATGTATATGCAGGTGGAAGGTAAAAATCGCAATTAAACCATAAAGTGTGATACGTACTTGAATGCATAATAAAAATCACTTCTAATATTATATATAAAAAAATCAGGACCGTATTTAAAAAAACAAAGCTGATGATACTTACTCGAAAATAGAACGTCAAATTCCAATTTGCTGCATGCCACGTTAAAGAACATTAAAAAGTATCTGTAGAAGGTTCTCTTACTTTTTATTTAATTTCAACCAGGAAGTAGCAATTTGTCAAAAATGAAATCGCATTGATGAGCGCATCATAATCCATTTCTCTCCCTCGCATGTTTGTAATGTGAGCGCCCCACGCTTTTATTTATGATCGTAAAGTTTTTTGACCACATTTTGGTGCAAAGAAAAAATTATTTTCTCCTTTTTAGTGCACTTTCTACGAGTAAATAGAAGCGTAGTTTTTAAAAAAAGTTTCTTTTTTCATAGTATTATTTTAATATCTATTAAGTTTCTTTTATGAAATTACATTCTCACTCACATACGTAATACAAAAGTCAATACATTTTAGCATTTATTTAAGTATGGCAGCTGTTATGATCGGTTTTGTGGTCAATATACCTAATATTACACAGGGTGCACATCGATTATACCACGAAGAATTAAAATAAAAGTCTTAAAATTGTAAATATTTCAAAAACCGTTGCATTATATGCGAAAATATTTTTAGGTTATGGCGTGCTTAAATTCAAGCTACTTCTGTGTAAAACAGTTTTTTCTACTGTGTACAGTTTAGCAGCAAATTCACTTTGACGCACTAACGAACAACCCTAAATATACAGGGTGATTTATAATAGGTCGTATTGGGGAAGTCATTTTAAGAAAAAAATGCTGGATGAGGTTAGGTCATATTTTGTTGATTTATTGAACTACATCAGATTCAAATTTCATTGAATTGGAAATAATCATTAAAGTACAACTTTAAAATCTACAAGCCATGGAAATAAACAACATAATTTGTGAAACATTTAAGTTGATAGTTGTCAAAGTGAGTGAGTTTAGTATAGCTTAATATGCAGATATTGTTTATCTCTATGGATATTGTAATGGTAACGGTCTTCAGGCGTCTAGAGGGTATCGCCGTAGATTTCCTGATGGACGTCAACCGTGCCCCAGAGTTTTCGATCGTACTTTCCAACGACTCAAAGAAACTTGTTCAATTGTTTTTCCACGTAATGATCGAGGTAATCACTCTTGAGAAGATATAGAGATGGTATTAATAGCACTCGTAACTACCATCTATGGGATCTACAGAGTTCACATGCTGATAAGACTATCGCGATTTCAACACCGTTTTAGCTAAATTCAGAACACTATTTAACTTTTCTTGATGAAACGCTTTTTGAGAAGGTTAAACATATTCCTCTTCTTGTTCGGCAACAAGTTTGGTTTCAGCACGATGGCGCTCCATCCCACTACAGTAGACAAGTACGTCAATGGTTGAATGGACATTATCCTGAACGAGTTTTATTGCTTGGCCGCCAAGATCTCCCGACCTAAACCCTTTGGATTTTTTTCTTTCTGCCCATTTGAAGCAACTGGTTTACAGTGTCGAAATTAATACACGTGAACAATTACTTGACCAAATAACAAATAGATTTAACGAAATTCGGCAAGATGGTGCAACAATACGGCTCAATGGTTCGCAGGTGCGTTGCTTGTATTCGAGCTCAAGGGGGGTATTTTGAATAACTGTTATAGACATAATTTTTCTTCATAGTCACTTATTTTTCTTGTTATCCATTTTAAAGTTTTAATTTTACTTTCTAATTAAATAAAATTTCAAACATATGTAGTTTTGTAAATAAACAAAATACATCCTATCTTCATAAAACATTTTTTTCTTAAAATGACTTTCCGAACGCGATGTCAAAGTTTTGTACACCTATTATAAATCACCCTGTATATATATATATATATATATATATATATATATATATATATATATATATAATAGAGAAAGAGCTGCAGTTTTATGAACCTAAATTAACGATACCTTGAGTTGTTGAAAAAAGTTCATGGCTTACTAGATATTTCCAAATAGAAAAATATCCAAAAGTGAAAGATCTGGCGATCTTGGTGCCCAAGGGACCGGCCCGTTCATACCTATCCAAGAATTTGGAAACAGTTGGTTTAGGTACTCTCTCACTTGCAGTTGATTGTGCGGCGGAGCACCGTGGTGTTGAAAGCAGCGTAAATTACGTTTTGTTTCCAAATCTAAGATATCCAACATATCTTGAAGTTCATTTTATACAAACTCAAGATAACGCTGGTCTGTCAAATTTTCGTCGTAAATGAAAGGTCCAAGAATTCGCGATCCAATAATTCCGCACCAAACATTGAATCCAAATTATCTTTGAGGCCGTCTTTGTCGAAGTATCCTAGGATATTCCTGCATCCACAAATTTTCATTGCCCCTATTGAACATACCACAGTTAATAAATCTGGTTTCATCGGTCCACAAAATCTGGATTCTGGTAAATCATATTAATGTACCAGTTCCTAACGCAATTCTTGCAGCTTGGTCTCCTGGATGCAGTGTCTGTCCTACTGATAGGTGATATGTGTGAGGTTTGTGTTTCTTAAAAATTCTCATGACTATGGTTTGCGACACACCAACTTCTGCTGAAATTTGTTGGGTCGAAGTAGAAGGATTCTGATTAACGTAGGCCAATACATTTATTTGGATATCCTCGTTAATGACGTTTCCATCGCTCTTTGGTTTCAAAAAGTAACCGAACTGCCTCAGATTTCTGTATAAATTGTTGAACGTCGGTAGAGATGGCTGACGCCGATTGTCATACAATTGTTGGCACCGTTCAGTACCAAGAACACTATTGTTATTACACACTATAAAACATTCCAATATATTAAGTTTGTCGCGATTAGAAAACATCTTTAATTTAATTTAGGAAGTTAAAAAATTTCCAAATTTCAACTAAAACAATGAGCACCAGTACTTTGTTTATTTTTTTTTCATTGTACTCTTAATAATACGAAAATTCCTGTATCGCGTTTATTGATCAAAGTAAATGTAGCCAAGTCCAACTATTACTGCTACTTAAAAAAAATTGTTCTAACTCAAGCGGGCAGAAAATTAGTATATAACGTACTAAAATGTCTAAAATTTTTATACGTGTCATTTTGTTGTAATCCTAACAATAACGATTCTACATTTAAAAGTGTGGATATATATGTATATATAGGGTCCGCCAATAGTGCGTGGACGAAGCTTTATGAGCTTATACAATATCGTTTTCAAAATTATCTATTGCAGGATGGTGTGGGATGTTTCGGGTTACAATTAGAAAATATTTTCGCAAAAATTACTACTCGTATACAGGGTATTACAACACGAAGTTATATTTTTTTAAATGGAACATACCGTATATTATTATAAATTTGGATTCCCTGGTTAATTTTAAGGGCACTTTATTCACTATAGGAGGTATCTTAAACGCGCAATTTAGGCGCTGCATTCAATTCTTTGAAAATTTAGAGGTTGAAAAGAAAAATTGTAACAACCGTATTGAGAAATGTGTAACACTAAAATTTTAATGGTTGATTAGACATAGACTGTGCTACATAAAATCGTAAAAATAGCAATATTATCTTTTTTAATTTTCGAGATATCGTAATGCAAAGTTTAAGATTTTCAATCATAGATAACTTGATTTTTTTAAATGGAAAGGTATACATTGTTTTACATTGTTAGATAGGAAATTTAAGTACATTTTTTTTGATATAACATTGTTGGTATTTATGTTTTGCCGTTTTTTGATAATCCAGCTTTTTCACTGAATTTGCAAAGTTTAAGAGTTTTAATCATAGATAACTTGATTTATTTAAATGGAAAGGTATACATTGTGTTACATTGATAGATAGGAAATTTAATTACAATTTTTTTGATATAAGATTGTTGGTATTTATTTTTTGCCGTTTTTTGATAATCCAGCTTTTTTACTGAATTTGTCGATTTTCGTAGGTTTACATATGTATGTATAATTGTTTAAATCACATCAAGCTATGAAAACAAAGAATATTAGAAACAAAATTCCAGTACTTTCAAATCTTTCTAAAGATTGCGAAACGATTCTTCTCTTGGTTATGTTCGATCAGGATAACGCTGCGCGTAGATTCGACGGGCCAATAAACAATTTTTGTTTGATTCTCCAAGCACAAATATCATGTCAACTAATTCATTTTGCAAAAAATTACCCATTATAATTCTTAAATAAACGTATTACGTATATGATGTTCGTAAAGTTAAGCGTCAAACATTCACACTGCAATAAAGTAATTAACTCAGTTACGTTTGAACATACACGCGAAATGACAAAACAGATACTATTGCTGAATTTTGTTTCTAATATTCTTTTGTTTTCATAGCTTGATGTGATTTAAACAATTATACATACATATGCAAACCTACGAAAATCGACAAATTCAGTAAAAAAGCTGGATTATCAAAAAACGGCAAAACATAAATACCAACAATGTTATATCAAAAAAAATGTAATTAAATTTCCTATCTAACAATGTAAAACAATGTATACCTTTCCATTTAAAAAAATCAAGTTATCTATGATTGAAAATCTTAAATTTTGCATTACGATATCTCGAAAATTAAAAAAGATAATATTGCTATTTTTACGATTTTATGCACAGTCTATGTCTAATCAACCATTAAAATTTTAGTGTTACATTTCTCAATACGGTTGTTACAATTTTCTTTTCAACCTCTAAATTTTCAAAGAATTGAATGCAGCCTAAATTGCGTTTAAGATACCTCTATAGTGAATAAAGTGCCCTTAAAATTAACCAGGAATCAAATTTATAATAATATACGGTATGTTCCATTAAAAAAAATATAACTTCGTGTTGTAATACCCTGTATACAGTAGTAATTTTTCGAAAATATTTTCTAATTGTAACGAAATATCACCATCCTGCAATAAATAATTTTGAAAACGATATTGTATAAACTCATAAAGCTCGTCCACACTATTGGCGGACCCTGTATATATATATATATATATATATATATATATATATATATATATATGTGTGTGTACAGGGTGATTTATAATAGGTGTACAAAACTTTGACATCGTGTGCGGAAAGTCGTTTTAAGAAAAAATGTTGTATAAAGATAGGTCGTATTTTGTTTATTTACATAACTACATATGTTTGAAATTTTATTTAATTAGGAAGTAAAATTAATATTTAAAAAATGGATAACAAGAAAGATAAATGACTATGAAAGAAAAATGTTTTCTATAACAGTTGTTCAAAATGCCCCCCTTGAGTTCGAATGCAAGCATGACACCTGCAAACCATTGAGTCGTAAACATGCGCTATTGTTGCACTATCTTTCCGAAATTTAAATCTGATGTAGTTCAATAAATAAACAAAATACGATCTATCTTCATATAAAATTTTTTTCTTAAAATGACTTCCCGAATGCGTCAAACTTTTATACACTTATTATCAATCACCCTATATGTATATATATATATATATATATATATATATATATATATATATATATATATATATATATATATATATATATACATACATAAATACATACTGCGTGGATAACACATTATTTATACAGAACCCTGTGCTCCAAATTGTGCAAAGAAGATGGGTCTAGTTACTCTGTAAAAAGAAATAAGGTAAACATAAGGTTTTGTCTAAATTGAATTGGTTAGGTAGGTACATATTCCAATTTCGAACGTTGTAAACGTTACAAAGGAATGGTAAAAGTAAAGACGTTA